>JAYMTH010001266.1:0-15577 GCA_036897465.1 Pelargonium australe | reverse complement strand
AATATTAAAAAATTAAACAATGAGGGTTGTTGCTTAATAGAAAATAAAAAATATACTATTGAATTTTTTTTTTTTTCCTTCTCAAAATACATTCTCTACATTAAATTTCTTGTAAAATAAGACATGCTATTAATAGGATATGAGGTTATAAAAATTCAAAAGGATATGATTCCAAAGTCTATAACTACTTCCCAATTTGTTGTTCTCAAATTAGTATGTAATGGATAATATGGTTTTTGTCTTGTGAAATGACTTTTGGGTTATATTCTTTTTAGGAGAAAAGAGAGAAGCAATAATTTGTAGGTGTATTTTTAATAAATAAATAAATAAAATCATTTTAGTTACCTAATTATTCATCTTGTTTTATATTTAAACTTAATTTGGTTCTCAATTTATCAATAATGTTGTAATTTGATTTATTTTGTTTCGAATTAGTCCATTCGTACGAGTATCGTCAAATTAGGTGACCGTGACAATTTGTTTTAAAAATTATTTCACCATGTAACATTTAAGCTACCTAAATCTACCGATGAGACCAATGTTGAACAAAACTCACGGACGTGGTCGTCGTGCCAATTTTGTTCAATTTGAAACGTTGCTTAGTGTTTCAATGAAATGAATTTGTTATTGTATTAAATGTTATGTCTGTTAGTGCACGAGTCGTTACATTTCTTTCGTAGATTAGTTGTCGTGACTTTTTAACGTGAAAATTAATTTGATAAAACGCGAAACCACACGTTACTATCTATATTATTTCTTAACATATATATTATAACATTTCATGTCACTTACAATACTTCAAAATTCAAAACGTTAAAATAACTTCACGTGTTACATTTTATCGTTACAATGACATTCATTCTTGTCCCATAATCAAAATATCTTATACATTGTGTATCTTAATTTTAATGAAAATGAATATAAACATTCATTTGGTCGTAAACAATGCACTATGGTTCAAGGATATTTTTATATTTCTTTTATTATATTATACCCTTTATGTTGTAAAATTTTAGAGAAAAAATGTATTGATACTTTTTTTGATTATATATGAAAATAGGTAACATATATTGATTGGTCACATTCAGATGACATAGGTATTAAACAATTGTCACATGGCTTATTCATGAAAATGGCAACATTAATTCTTTCATTTTTTCTCAATTAAGAAACTTTTGTCCCTAAAAACAGTGACCAAAATGGCAACATATAATAAGATGAAAATAAAACAGTTTTTGAATTCAAATTTTTGTTCAAAAAATAAGAATTAAGAATAAAAAATGGAAACAAATTTGTATTCATGTTTGGATTTTAATTTTGTTTGTACTAAAATGACTTTGAAAGAAAAACCTCGTTAATATCTACAATTTAACTTAAATTTTCTTTGAATCCATACATCATATGCCCCAATTCTTGTACAATTTTATTTTGTTATTATACAAAATAATTTATCAATTAATATGATATGACACATAATTTTTATCGATGTTCAAATCACAATTCACCAAATATACAATATATTGTATAAATCAAATAATTGGTCCAAAAATTTATCAGTTGGTGATTGTACTATTTTACCCTTAGTCGTGAATTCTTTTACATGAACTTTAAGTCCAAAATGGTCAAAACTTAAGACTAATATATCAAAATAATTGTCATATTGTAGAAAAAAAAACAATATTTTTTCATCCACAAAAAATTGAACACCTTTCATGAATTAATTAAATAAAAGTAAGTTAGTTAAAAAATGGTCCCCTCTAATTCTAATCAGGAATTCACCAAAAACAATCAAAGGTACAATTTTTTTCCCAAAAATAGAAAATTCGAAAATTATTAGCATTTAATTCCCTAAATAATTATTCAGATTCTGTATAGATCATCACTACTGGTTAAAAATAATTTATTTTCACGGTTGACTATAAAATTTTAAAATAAATAACCAATCCCATGAAGCTAAGGCTCATCTTCTTCAATGAGCCCCATACCATCACCACCGTTTAATCTTCAAATCAGTGATCAGATAAACGGTTCAGATTCATCACCTGATTCTTCTGCTTTGTGGGGCCATTTCCTGACTGCCCATTTCCAAAATCATTGACATTTATTTAAGACAAACCCCAAATATAAAATTGTAAAATATAAATGTGTGCTCTGTTCTGTTGAGGAGAAAAAAAAAAAGCTAAAGACAAATACAGAGGAGAGAGAGAGAGAGAGAGAGAGAGAGAGAGAGGAGGGAGAGAGATTTTCTGTTGGGTTTGAACAATTTCACTCAGTTTCTGGCCATCACCATCATTGTCAAAATGTACAGCTTTACTTAGCCACTTTCTCAAATTTTTTTCTTGGGTTGTTTATGATTCTTCACTATTATATTTTTCTGGTATTTTTGGCTTCTGGGTCTGCTTTGGAAGGCTAAGAAAGTGGGTCTCAGGCCTGAAAGCTTGAAGCTTTACTGTTTTTCTCATCTGGGTTTTGAGTTTTTGTTTATAGGTGTACAATGGAGAGTAATAGAGGTGGTTTGGTGGGTGAAGATAGTGGAACTGACCGGTTTCCTGTGGGTATGCGTGTCCTGGCCGTTGATGATGACCCAATATGCTTGAAAGTGCTTGAGAATCTGCTCAGGAAATGCCAGTATCAAGGTTTGGTTTTGGCATCAACTTTTCACTAGAATTGTACTCTTTTTTCTTTCTCTCTTTCTATTGTGTTGTGTAATTGAACTTGTGTTGATGCAGTTTGGTGTTTATGTTGATATGGGTTTTGTTGATTTGATTCAGTATCAGGGTTTGTTTTGGCATCAGTTTTTCAATATTTTTTTACTCTTGTTTTGTTTCATGTGTAATTGAATTTGAGTTGATGCAAATTGGTGTTCATTTTGAAATGGTTTTTGTTAATTTGATTCCATTCAGTGTCAAGGTTTGGTTTTACATCATTTTTTCACTAAGAGTTTACCATTTATTTGATTTTTTGAGTAATTGAACTTGTGTACTCCTGTTGATGCTATATGGTGTTTATATTGAAATGGCTATGGTTGATTTGATTCCATTCAGTATCAGGGTTTGGTTTGGCATAAATTTTTCAGTAAACTTTTACCCTTTTTTTTTTTAGTAATTGAACTTGTGTTGATGCAATATGATGTTTATTTTGAAATGGGTTTTGTTGATTTGATTTCATTCAGTATCTAGGTTCGGTTTGGCATCATTTATTCACTAAAAGTTTTTATTTTGTTGTTGTTGTTGTGCAATTGAACTTGTGTTGATGCAGTATGGTGTTTATTTTGAATTGGGTTTTGTTGATTTGATACCATTGGTTTGGTTTGGCATCATTGTTTTCACTAATTTTCACATTTTTTTGTTTATTGTGTAATTGAACATGTGTTGATGCAATTTGGTGTTCATTTTGAAATGATTTTTGCTGATTTGACTCCATTCATTACCTAGGCTTGGTTTGGTGTCATTTTTCACTAAAAATTTACCCTTTTTGTGTAATTGAACTTGTGTTGATGCAATAGGGTGTTTATCTTAGAATGGGTTTTGCACTTTTGCTGATTTGACTCCATTTAGTAGCATCATTTTGTAAACCAGATTCAAATGGTTAAACATCGAAGTTTCAATCTAGTACTTTATCAAGTATATGGGGAAAAAGTTTAGTGGCAATATGTCTCAATTTTCTTATATAATTCATGTTTTTGTTTACTTTTTATTTCATTTTGGACTAGTAACTAATTGAGCGGTTTGGTTAGATTTGGGGAAGGCTATTTTGGTCCAAATTTTGGTTTTGTGTTTGCATTTGGATTGATAGAGCCTTGTAGTCTATGTGGTCTCAACTCAAAAACAGCCTTTTGAAATTGTGAATTGTTGACTCGTGCAGTGACGACCGCCAATCAGGCTGTTACAGCCCTGAGAATGCTGAGGGAAAATCGGAGCAAGTATGATTTGGTTATCAGCGATGTAAATATGCCGGACATGAACGGGTTTAAGCTTCTTGAACTCGTGGGGCTTGAAATGGACCTACCCGTGATCAGTAAGCACAATCCACTTGTTATTGTAATATTGCCTATGCCACAGATTTGTAGATGAAGTTTGGTTTTGTTTTAGGATTCAACTAGCGAAGTTTCGGGTTTTAATGTCATTTTTTTTCTTTACTTGAATTGGTTACAGTGTTGTCAGCTCATAGTGACACAGAACTAGTAATGAAAGGTGTTACTCACGGTGCTTGTGACTATTTATTGAAACCGGTTCGTATCGAGGAGTTGAAAAACATATGGCAACATGTAATCAGGAAAAAGAAGATTGAACCCAAGGACCAAAATAAGGCCTCGAAGCAAAGTAAGGATCATCTTGGAGTCGGGGACAGTAGTCAAGGTGCCACGTCTTCCGGAAATGGAGATCAGAGTGAAAAATCAAACCGGAAGAGGAAGGACCATAGTGAAGATGAGGAAGAAGATGGTGAAGAGGATGGACCCGATAATGATGATCCGTCTACCCAGAAGAAACCTCGGGTTGTTTGGTCTGTGGACTTGCATAGGAAGTTTGTTGGAGCTGTTAATCAACTAGGCCTCGATAGTGAGTCTTTTGCCACAGTGCGATTTATATATTTTTTGCATAGGCACTATCGAACCTATTTTTTTAATGTTATGTATTTGTGTTTCTATGCAGAGGCTGTTCCGAAGAAAATTCTCGACTTGATGAATGTTGAAGGGCTAACTAGGGAAAATGTAGCAAGCCATCTACAGGCATGTACCTTAACTTTTTTGATCTTTCATTTTGAATTGATAGCACGTTGTGCCTCAGAATTAAAATTTGCGCTCTGTTGAAGATCATCAAACCCTAGAATATTATCGGTTTTGGTTGTGAATAGGTTCATTGAGATACAATATGAGAACGAACCACTCGAGAGAAATCACTATTTTGTGCGTAGCGTTTGAATTATGTTTATTTGGTCAAAAAAATGGCTTTATTTTTAATCCATACGCTGCCTAAGTTCAGTCTAGAGATGAAACTATATGAAAACACCTCCACTTTGATTGTTGCATTGTACACTTCCATCGTATTTTATAGTTGAAATATCCTTACGAGAAGGGTCCTTATAATTGACGGGAAATGTAAAGTTGCATGAAATGATAAAGTCGATTTTATCATGCCCGATGAATATCTTTTTATGCTTTATTTTTTCTTATTTAATTTACTTGTTGCAACAGTCTCATTGAAACTTTCCGTGTTCCTTTCTTTTGCAGAAATATAGGCTTTACCTGAAACGGATAAGCCAGCAACCTAACATGCCTCTCTATCGGGAAGATTCCGGTTATTTGCGCATGGGTTCTTTGGACGGGTTTGGAGATTTTAGCACTTTGTCTGGATCGGGAAGATTTTCAAATGCCTCTCTATCATCATATCCTCCTGGTGGGGTGCTCGGGAGATTGAACTCTCCTGCTGGTTTGGGCCTTCGTGGAATTAGTTCTTCTGGATTGATTCAACCAGGCCCTCAAAACTTGAACAACTCGTTAAACTCTCTCGGGAAGCTCCAATCAGCTGTTTTACCGGCTAACCAAAGTGCAAGCCTATTCCAAGGAATCCCGACATCTTTGGATTTTAACCAGTTGCAGCATAGCAAGATTGCAACTCCCGTTGCAGAGTTCAGCAGCATAGATGGCCCGACATCGTTTGTTGGCACCAGCTACCAAGACACCAGAGCAACAAATAACTGCTCAAGCAACTCAATTGTCAGTACCCCAAGCAATCCTCTAATATTACCAGGTAATCCACAGCAATCCCTAAATCGGGGAGGAGGTTTTAGCAACCAATCTTCTCTTCGAACGGGTCCAGGTTCTATTGAGATTGGCGCTTGTGGTTCATCTAATTTTCTTGATCAAAGTAGATGCAATGAAAGCTGGCAAGGTGCTGTTCAATTAGCAAACTTTCCATCAAATCCGTTGCCGTTGAGCGAACCTTTTAGCCATTGCCAAATGCCATCTAATAACATGGTAGACGGAATTTCTTCGGGTATCTCTCATATTCGTAACAACCCAATAGAAATGTGCTCAACTGGTGCTGTTCCGGTGGCTATGGAGGATTCAAGAGGAGACGTGCAATGCCAAGGTGGCTTGATTGGTAACGTTGTTCAGAATATTAACTTCACGCCAAAGCAAAGGTGGGAAAATCGTGGGCTCGATTACAACTATGGCATGAACAATACTTTCAGCTCCACAAATTCTCTGCTTCCTTCAAATGGCGCTGTGGGTTCCTTGGACCAAAACAGAAAAGTTGACACATCTTTGATCCCTCAATCTATGGGTACGAGAATGAGGTCTAATGAGGAGTATCTATTGGAGCAACCAAAGGCACAAGATGGTTTCAATCACGAGTCCCTGAATGATCTAGTGAACGCAATGAACAAGCGGGTATGATCAACTTTCTTGCCTTGCTTATTTCAGCTCCATTTTGATATGCCTTGTGTCTTACAAATTATCACTGAAAGTTGGTATATGATAAACGATAGAATTATAGTACTAAATACTAATGTTAGATTTGAAGAACAATATCTAAAATATAGTTTTGCTCTGTTGACATGAGTTGTATATCACGTAACAATACAGGCGAAACATCATATGCTTTCAAGAAACTCTCATAACTTGACGTTTCTATTAAGTTAGCGTTTGGATTACAATTTTTGTTTAGGAATGGAAATGAAAGTTTCATCGCTCATGTTTGGATTATGACTTTTGGGTCATAGAAATAGGTTTTCCATCCCCATTCTCATTCCAAATTTTCGTAAATAGTTCAACATTCTCTCCCGTGCAGGCCCTAACATTAGTTACTTCTCTTGTGCCACTGACAGTGCTTGTAAATGTCAAAGCCTCTATTCTTTGCATGATAATTACGAGTACTAGCTCGAGTTGATATTTTAAGCTGTGTTCGGTCATTTGTTAGCTTTGCAAGTGCGGATTGTTATGTATTTTTTATCTTTTCGTCGGCACATTACATGACAAGGTTTTGGTTTATGCAATGCAGGAACAAAACGCGCCAATGTCAATGGACGGAGAATATGGATTTGATGCATACTCTCTCGGATCATGCATATGATCCTGCCAATTTCCGGGAAAAGAGAACGACAAATGAATCGTAACTCCTCACTACTAGTTTGTATCTTTATGTAATTTCATCTTCTTTTCTTGGTGGGAGTCAAGTAATTAGCACTTTCTCTTTGTCGTTTCTCTATCACCAACTTCCATTTCATGGTTGCAATTTCTAACAATCTGTTAGATTCTTTTTTTCTTCATAAATTTTCTATCTATCTATCTATATAATATTTTCTTAGCAAAGATCGATTAAGATCGCGAGAAATTCTCATTGCTCGAGTAGTTTTTGAGCTTTTCGTCGATACTTTATTAGGGTTTGTGCAAGAAATCTAGGAGTTTAGAGCATTGAGCTTGTTTTTGATGATGATTCTTTGTCTTCACATTTTCTTGCATAGCATAGCTTTGGACCATTAGTGTTTGGATATTGGGAAAGTTGAAAGAAAGGAAAAGAAAACGAGGGAAAGTGATTTATCTTCTTAGAGAAAATGTTTCGAAATGGTTTCCATCAAATCGTGTTTAAGTCGATCCATTTAACAGAATACTAATCAAATCGGTGACTCGATCGTCAGACTGATATCATCTGAGCCCACAAAAACATGGGCCCACAGAGTTTCAACATTATCATTCAAATTCAGTTACAAAAGTTACTGTAGGATTCAATAATGGGATCCATTTCTGGGTTCTGAACAAAATCTTGCATATATTGTACATACTCTGTTTTTGCTACAAATTACATCAGTGCCATCCACTTTGTCACATTCATTTTTAAGGTAAAGAATCTCTTGTTACAGTCACATGTTTTGTTTCACATTTTGCAGCATGAAATGTATTGTTTCAGGCTATGATTTGAAAACTGAACAAAATCTTGATGACAAGGTTGATTTGGAATTGGACAACGAATCATCGGTTCAATTCTTAGACTCGTGACAAAATCGAGTTTTGATTAGACAAACTTTTTATATGATGCTGACTAGTTGAGCATATAAAACTATTCAAATCGAGGTCATGATTAGCGGACCAATTTGACGTTCGATTCAGATAGGCTGATAAAACATCAAATGAAGGATTTGAGGAACCATCAAATCGTTATTTTCAAATTCCCTTCGCATGATGGGGACATAGAATGTTCAAGAAACGATCATAGCCTGTTAACTTATCAAACCAATCAAATTGAGGATCTCGGTAACAGAATAATTTGACATCTGATTCAGTCTCAAAACATCATATTCACATGGAAAATACATAAAATGTTTAACATGTTCAAGAAACGATCCTGACGAGTTTGACAGGTAAAATCATTTAAATGGAGGATTAGGGTAACCAATCCGATTTTCAAACATTCTCTCACTAGTTCAATGATAAAACCAATCAAATCGAGGACCTGGTCAACAGACTAATTTGACATTCGATATGATTTAAAACATGCTCTTCACATGAAGGACACATAAAATGTTCAACAAGTTAAAAAAAAAAAACAAATTTTATACATTCACAAAAAAAAAAAAAAAAAAAAAAAGTTCTCTATAGCTATTATTATTGGGAAAACATTCTATACAAAGAACATGTCAAATCAGTAACTGAGTAGTGAAAAAAGAGAAAAAGAAACAAAAGAGGATTGTTTCAAGTTTCAACATACAAAGATGGGGCAAAAAAAATAGCCTGCTAAATATATTCTTGATCTTCTCTTCTTCAGCTATGGCCTGTTTGGCTGGCAAGAAAATTGGCAACAGCCCTTTTCCCCATATTGCCTCGGCAACTGGTTTTGGCATTAATAAACTCCAAAACACAAAACACAGTAAAATGTTATAAGTGGAGCTATGAATCCAAGTATTTACCTTAATCGAGCTCGGTAAGTTGAGCTCTCCTCTCTGCAGCTCTTTTCCTCACAAATATTCCCCATCTTAATGCGGCTTTGAGCTTGAGCCACCCGACAACAGCTTTCCCAGAACTCCGACCATGTTCTTGCCCAAACGTCTTATCAACCTGAGGCTCCTCGTATTGCACACTGTACGAATAGCAACCTTCGTTGGGATGACCATACCCAGGAACCGTCCCGACGCCAAACGTCCTTAGCAGTCTCTGCATGTCATCGGTCTCCAGCATTTCCGAGCTTCTAAGCCGGATATCATCAGCAAAGAAATCCTCCATTCCATGCCCGTTTCTTGGCCGGGTCCAATCTCCTGAGTAATACGTGCCAGCTGGCGTGTAGTTCATGTTGCCTGATAACGCTGCTTGAGGGTCACTCAGTGGCATCTCAGGCATTGGATCAGACCTTGCGAACGGGAACTCAATCAACTGAGGGACTGGCAGGTGGGTCTTTGCAGTTTCACATTGTGGGCTTGACTCGGAGGATATGTATTGTTGCCTGCTTTGCACATTGCTGAAATGGTGATCTGCGACGAAGGTGTTATCGGATATTGGTGCAGCTGAAGGTCCTGCTACCCGAGGTATGCTGGTCAAAGAGTTCAAGACGTTGCCATCGTATTCTACAACTTGGTTCCAATTCTCATACGCTCTCTTCATCAGGGAGTCCACAGAAATCTGCACACAGAATTCAACAAGAATAAGTTGGGACTAGCAGAGATAAAGAAAAGAAAAAAAACCGGCTGTGTGGGAAGAAAAATAGATTGCATACTATTAGTTACTCTAAGGTACCGTTGGGATTAACAAGAGTCAATTTCATGACCACTAAGTCTTCATCCAAACATGAACAATGAGAATCTCATTCCCATTCTGATTTTTTTATTCCTATTCTTAAACAAAAATTCTAATCCAGACACTACCTAAAAGACTATGAAATTCAAAGCTGAAGCTCAATTTACAATACTACAGAGATCGTCATTAATAAATATTACTCCTTCCGTTTCAAAATGAGAGTCCACCTTCCTTTTTTGATTAGTCGGTTATGCATTAGATTTCTTTGAGTCGTTACAAGAAGAGTACATGGGGGTAGAGCTAGAGTCTGGTTTTGGGTAAGGTTTTTCAGGTTCGGGTTGAATAGGTCTAACTCGACCCGCAAGAGGTTCGAGTTGCGGGTTTGCCTGACCCAACCCAAAAATTAGTCGGGTCTATTCTATGTGAGCTGCCCGTGGGTTTGTGTCCAAATGGCAGCTCTACAAGGGGGTATAAGGAGGAAAGTCTAATCCTAACTTATCATTAATTTTTACAAAAATAGAAAAGTGGACGCTCATTTCGGGATAAAGGGAGTATAAATTTTGCTATATAACGGAGAATTTGGTTCAATGACAAGGTTGATGACTTGTGACCTAGCGGTCGCCGGTCACAATTTCAAGTCAGGAAAACAGCCTCTGTGCAAATTGAAGCAAGGTTGTGTACATATATGACCATCCCGAGCCCCACAATAGCGCGTGCACTGATATTTATTAAGTCCGGTGCACCTTGCCTCATGTAAGCCAAATTCCCAACAGATGAACATTGTGAATGAAAAATAAAAAGCAGACTTTCCAAATAATATAATCATCTTTGTTTAATTGAGATTCAGAGTTTTAAAAGTAACAAAAGAGCTTCTACCTTTTGGCTGTGAGTAAGTGATTCCAGTGAGAAGAACTGTCCTTCGGCGATCAGGCCTCTAAGCTCATAAATATGGTTGAAAACAACACCGGTGCTGCGAGTTTCATCCGTGTAGTAAACATAGAGCTTCATACCCAAGACGCATGTCTTGGCATGTTCCACCGTATTCTCCCACATTCTATTAGACATTCCACTTCCGAGGATCTATATATCGCAAATGAATAAATAGTGAAAAATATAAGTAAAAACAGAAGTTAAAGAACAGTAGTTGTGAATGCGTTAACAAAAGAACGAACTAATGATAACAAATCCTTACATTCCTTAATCTCTGCGAGTCTCTAACAAGAACCCGGAGGAAATCCTCCACGGTCACAATTTCAGCCTTCACCAATTTTTTGTGAAGTGCTCCATCTTTGGCTATCCGATCCAATCTCCAAACTTCATCGTGCAAAGCGGGTGGGTAATGTTTCTTGTATACTGAAACATTGATGAACCAATTTTCAGCATATTAATATGAACAAGAGAACACCGTAAGTTCATGCAAGCAAGAAAGAAATAGAATACAGCTTTTCTAGTCAAAATATCCTTAAATGTAGCTAGTGATTGTATATTAAAGCAGTGAAATTGTTACATTTAAGACAAGCGACAAATGTAATAACAAATTTTTAGGAACTTACATTCTCCCCTATGATCTTTGACTGCAAAAGCCTCCGTTTTAGCTTCACGAACACGAACTTCCTCGCCATAACCAGGAGCAACTTTCACACCAAGTCTAAACTTTCTGCTCCTTATCCAGCTAGAATTATCAGTGAAAGTGAGATCTCCGAGAGTTCCTATTCCGTCCATCAAGACAACCTGCAGATCCCCAGTCAAAAGTGGCCGCTTTCCCTCACGCTCCTTTACTTCTTGGCTCTCAAACCGCTCCTCTGTCCAATTTTCATCAGCTTCCTCATTGAAGTCACCTTCGAGCACCACGATATTTAGTTTAGCTGCTGATTCTGGCCCGGTTTGCACAATAGAGTCCGTGTTCAGGTCTAGCAATACCACGTGGATGGCTGCACCTTGCTCTCCCTCGACCTTTCCACCGGTAAATAGGTGAGGAGGCATTCTCGTTTTGAAATGAAGTTGCAGATTCCTCCCTTCCGGGCCTTGAATTCTTGGAGGCGGAGACCTATTATACACAATCGCACATACAATTAGTTAACCAATTTTATTTACTGAGATCATAGGATTCTAGATTATGCCAAGAGAAATCAAAATATTAACATAACAAGAAATACACCTTCCAGGTAATGCGGCATGACCAAACTTCGTCAAAGCACGTTCCACTTCTTCACTGACCTATTTATCATAAAAAGAGAGAGTACATAAGTAACAAGAGACGTCTCACTTACGCAAATTTGAAATTTCACAATAGCCTTGCTATTCGTCTTTTTGGCAGAGTACTAGCATAAAATTTTTGTCCCGCAAGATTTGGCACAATGACAACTTCATCAAATGTGTTTACGACGCCATGCTTCGAAGAATATCAAATATACAGACTCGACTAAACTCTCAACACACATAAGAAAAAAATGGCCAGCCACCAGCATGCACAACTTATAGCCGATGTTTTGCGGTAACTGAAATGACACAAAAAAGTTCATGACTCACAATTCTTCGTAAGAGAGGCTCCAAAGATGAGGAAAGTCTTTGTAAACTGTCAATCTTCAATGCATCCACAATTACACTGCAAACAAATTAAATTAAAAATGATTCAAGTGGACTCACAAAAGTTGATGTAATAGCTTGCATAAAGCATGTATAACAAATGAGCATGTTAGTAGCATATCACCAAGATATTGAAAATAATATGACGAGCCACTTAATTGACATCTGAAACATGGAATCTACTGTCGTAAAACAGAATATGATCATGCTTGCAAGCCTTGTAACCTTTAACTAGAAACTAACGACAATATGATTCAACTAAATTGTTTCGATGTTGAAGTTTCACTTCCCATAATGGTTCAAGCAATGATCTCTTACAGAGCAAAAATTCAACCAATGGAATCCCCAAACCTACAAATATCAGATCATTGTAGGTTTTGTGACACAAAATCTTCACCCTACTCTAGCATATGAGACCAACAAGCCAATAATTCAAAGCATATTATGTAGAAACGAGAGATCTAATAGTTGCAAATAGAGAGTTATTATCAGATTGCCACAACATGAGCAGCATAATGCAAAAGGCTCTCATCATTGTGCAGTCATGTCCACTGTTATCACAATCCAATTGACCATTCACCGATTTTGCCCAGGAAGCTTATTAGTTTATGATCCCATTAAACCCAGTTCAGATCCTAAAGTAACAAGAACTGACTGTTTTGACAAACAAGAACACGAATCAAAACTAACACTTGAAGGAAATCAGTAAAAAAAAGAAACAATAGACAAATATCGAATACGGGTTCCACATTAACACTAGATATCATATGCTAATAAATAGTATCAATTAACAATAATAATCAAATCAACAACACTCATCTATGCGAACGACAATCAATCAATCAATGAAAATTACATAAACCAAAAAGACTTAAAAATCCCCATTTCACCAAATATGTTAAGAACCAATATGACAATAACCATCAAATCAATAACACAAACAAACACTCAATCAAGAAACAGAACAAACCTTGCCAAACCAGGCAATTTCGGCTTTTTCGATCCGGTCAGGTGGTCTGAATCCTCTTGACTACTCTGCTCATACCCTCTCTTCTCCAGTCTCCTGTTGTTAGAACTTTCCATTTCTGGAAAGTAATCTGTAATAATAACTACAAGTCCTAATTTAGAAACCCAAAACTGTTTGTTTCTAAATCCAAGCACCCATTAATCAGAAGCTTCACAGAAGAACCCTAGAAAGCTACAAACTTTTTTCTTAACTAAGCCTCAGCTCAAGTCTCACTCTCGAACCCACAACAGGAAAACAATAAAAATGACAAATTTTGGATCTGGGTAGATCTAGATTTGCTATTATTGTTTTGGGTAACTGATCAAATTAGTAAATAATATATAAAAAATATAGAATTCATTATTGAAGATCGATCACAGCTGGGTTTCTGAACAATGAAAGCTGAAACCGCGTAGCTGATTTGGTTGGGTTTTGTATTTGGGATCCATGTGGTGATGTTTGAGATTGAGGTTTTGGACTGTTTCTTTACTACAGAAGTCAACGGTGGGATCCACTAAGGGGCTGTTTGGATACTGAGAAAATTTGTACAAGAATCTCCTTAGACATAGTACAACAGTATCCATTTTACTGTTATTGGACAGTCATATAATGGTTATTTATTTATTAAAATATAGTCATTATCGACTTACGGTTGACAGATCGTGTTTCGAGTTCAGATAAGTTTGTCAAATTTATGTTGAATCGATTTTAAACAAAGCGAGTTACAAATTCTACGTGTAGATGATTGAATAAATATACCCTATTAATTTTCGTCTTAGATCAGATTAAATTTGCCATGAGAAAATTGCAACGACTCCATATTTATTGCTAATCGGATTCGAGTTTGGTCTCTCCAAACGAAACGAAAAAAAAAAAGAAAACGACTCGTAAACCGAATTGCAAGCCCTAATTGAAGCCAATGACAGTGCACAATTGAAACTGCTATTCTGTAGAATTTTACTTGCATTTTGTAACCAATTAGTAAAAGGATATAAAGAGAAGCTATAAGCATCCAATCTCCAGAGAACTGTCAATAACATCTCAGAATCTGAATAAATACACACTTTCTGTTTCCTGAGGAAATGCAGCTACAAATTATGAGCAAAGAGACAGCCAACATTTCTGACGAACTCTAAGCAATTTTGCTTCCCTAATTTCGTATAAATAGGGTAGACACAAACCATAAAAATAACCGAAACTGACAAAAATAGAAACTTCTAATCGGTTTTGTCACAAGAAAACTATTCCCCTTCCCACCCGAGCTTGCGAGCTCTTTTTTCCCAAGCTAAAGTTACTCTCCTCTCCCTCGACAACAGTGCCTCAGCGCGTTCTCTGGCGCCCTCACAAGTTTCTGTGGCGGCATTGCATTTTTCGGCCTCTCTCTGGTATTGGGAAGCGACCCTTTTGGCTTCGTTGAACGTGATGTTCAAATGGCGCGCGTTTTCAAAAGCAACGGCTTCTTGATCCCTCAGCTCCTCGGTCAAAAGATCTACAAATTGCTTCTCCATCTCGTGCTTCAGATCGGGATCATTGTTTCCACAATCTGCATCGTCAACGTAATTGCCATCAAGAACATGCCAATCAAGATTTCATACCCAAAAACTGTGAGAACAATGCGTTAGGAAAGGAGCTCTCGGGAGAAACAGCTAAAACGAATATCTTGCCACACCACTCAGGGCGAGTAACTGTAATATTGAATTGAATATCGGCTACTACAAATACAACAAAATAGCACTTTCTCACTTATACTCATGTGCACTCTTGTTGTAACAAACTCAAAGGGTTTAAACTAACTCATCTTAGAGGGATATTATTGGTATTCAATACATAATTAACTAACCAAAAAAGAAAAGTAAATAGTCATTTTGGGTTGGAAGAAGTAATTACAAATATCAGAGAATTTCCAAGAAGGAAAAGAAAACGGGAACTTCTTTTGGGGCAAAGGAAGTAATTACAAATATCAAGAGTTTTCAAGCAGCTTCGGCAAATACAGGCTTTCACAAACACTAAATATGAAACAAGACAAGTAAAGTTTGGTTCAACTTCAACCATACACAGTACTCCTTTCATCCCAAAATGAGTGTCAATTTCTTATTTTTGTAAAAATTCAAGATAAGTTAGCTAGGGTTGAACTAGTCCCATTATACCCCAATGAGATCTTGTTTTAACAGACTATAGAGGTTTTAACTAACTTATCTTGAGGATATTGTTGGTAATTCATACATGATAAACTAACCCCCCCCCCCCCCACGCGACAC
>JAYMTH010001265.1:0-15577 GCA_036897465.1 Pelargonium australe | reverse complement strand
CGCTGCCACCATCAATGCAGATCTAACACCAAGTTCCTAACCTCCCATAGCCCCCCGTTACTCGCTTTTATAGCCACCACCGGAAAAAGCACACACACCACAACAACCATCACCAAAACCCCTAGGTTTCTACTCTCTCTAGAGAAAGCCCAATTTTTTTTAATAAGACCGAAGACTTAAAATTTGTTGATTTAATTTAGTTTAGGGCAATTTTTTTTATTTATAAAAACTAATACTTGATTGTCTCCAAGCATAGAGATTGTTATGATTTATATGCTTTTGTGGTGGCCCCTAATTAGTGATTAGCTCTAAAGAAATCTATAATTTCACAAATAAAACAAAAGATAAAATCAAATTTAGTTAGTGCATATCTTATTGAGGTTAGTTTTTTATTTTTATCTTTTCATGGAAAGCCAAAATTATTTTAGGGTCCATTTCATATCACATGGAAACACATATGAGTGAAATGCACGAGAAAAACTGTCAAACAAACAAAACTCAAACACACTGACAATAATTCTACTGTTAATGCTTTCAAAGCGACCAATAAAACCAAGCCGCCGAAATTGAGAGCTCAAAATTAAAACCTATTACTACTCTCAATCATTTCCTCTCCCACCGATGGATCACTCCGCCGCCACCTCCTCCGCCACTCGCCGCCGCACCTCCGCCGCCCTCCCCTCAAAGCTCTCACTCTACGTCCCCGCAAACGGCACATCCACCGCAGCGCCACCACCACCGCCGCCGCCTCTGGATTTAGAGCTTCTCTCTATCAAATCATCGCTCGCCTACCCGTCCCTCAAAGACGTCCTCCCCACCGGCTCCGCCGTCAACTCCCCCACCGCCGGCGCCTCCACCCCCAACGGCGGCTACGAGATATGCATCCGCAACCGGCTGGTGAAGCAGGCCGCCTGGGCCTACCTCCAGCCCATGTCCGCCTCCCCCAGCTACTCCGGCACCGACTACTTCCACCGCCTCCGGTGCCAATTCTCCGGCAGTAACCCCTTCGCCGCCTGCCTCGGCCTCGTCGATCGCTACATCGTCCCCGCCGTAACCTGGGTTTTCGATCGGCTACTGCGAGCAATCGGAATCCGAATCAACAGATAACGGTAATTGCACAAAACAATTCTGTGTAGAAATTTACATATTTTCATTATCCAATATAGAATTTCCATTTTCTAATATTAATTTCTAATTTTACGATCCAATTGGAAGTCAACGATAACATAATATTGATACAAAAAAAAAAAAAATGAATTGAATTTGGATTCAAAATATGTCGCATAAAAAAATATAAAACATTAATTAGGAGCTGTTTTTTGTTGTTGTGAAAATTGTACATATATCTGGAAAAATTAGTTGTCTTGTTTTGCACGCCTGAGCTCAGGCGACTTTGGTAGAGCGAGTCATTGAGATCAACTCCTCCGTTTTACTTTATCAGGGAATTGTGCTTGACTGGACTTTGACTTTGTCGGCGTTGCCGTCGGCGAAGCCGGGGTCTCCGATTTGCTAGTTTCCTGCAAATATGTAAGTGCTTCAATAGGTTATTCGATAAAATGTATAAAATGGTGATTTAAAGGAGACAATCTTCTCCACAACTTCTTTACGAATCTGTTTTCGTGAGCTCAGTGTGGTATGTGGGAGTTTTAGACCGTTGTTTCTACGGATGAAACAACTTGATTTGTCGATGAGGTCAACCAATTTTGTTACATTAGATGTTTCTGACAATGAAACAACTTGGTTTAAATTACTCATTTAATACCTAGGTTGGTTATATTCATTTTGGTCATTTCGAAAATTGATATGTACTTACAGTTGTTTATATCCGAACAACTATTACACAGAACTCAATTCTCCAACCCAATCTAGGATACCAAGACTCCCCCATAGTTACTTGAACCCATGCCTAAGTTGTGCGCAGACCACTCGGCCTTCGGGATGTTGTTTACTCAGATGAATCTATTTATTAAGCGTCGGTAACATAATTAGATCTTAACTGGGCTAGCTAGGTTGCGCAAGAACGAAGACATTATGTCTCGTATTTTGAGTACATTGCCCGTTAGATTACAAAATCATACCTTGTAAGAATTGTTGGAGACCTTGGCGGTCTGTCCGGCCATGAACTGGAGAAAATTGAAGAAGCTGGATTGGCCCATAAGGAAAAAGCTTTGGAAGTTGAACATGAAGTAGTCCCAGGCTCTTGCTCTTAACTCCACCAGTTTCCGGTCAATGTCCGCCTCGTGTTTCGACAAGTAAGGCCTCAACAATGAACTGTACACATGAGCAGTCCCCTGCATAAATCATATATACATATTAATCACTATAATGATCACCAAAACTCCATTGTTGGTTCTCTATATTCTGCATTTGGTTCGTACCTTAACTTTCGGATACCACAAGTAGACGAACATTGCGACTTTAGCTTCTCCATACATAGGCAGCCTTCAAAACAATCACACATCCTAATGAGTTGATATGACCGTTTAACTAAACGGGTTGAGTTAGTCTACACAAATACACATATTCGTGTCGTGCGAACGGGTCATGACCCAAATTGTTTCGATTACTTCCCATTTACGTACCATGAAATGAATATGTCTCCAACTCTCTCTAAGGTGCTAAGGACTGCAACAATTATCCTGTAAAATCAGCCCCAAATTAGTACACAAACACATTCATAGAAACAGAGAGACGAAATTAATGTAGTTGAATATTACCAAAATTGACACCAAAATCGGAGTTCTTCAATGTCCACCTTCTTCTTCTCTACAGGTTTGTAACACTCAAATGCAGGGTATGCATAGCCCAGAAGCATCCTGCAAATAAAAACTCATATCAAAGAGACAAAAAATCGAATCAAATCGTCAAAATTAAATTGGCCAACAACATAAAATAGCACTCTGTTTATGAGAACTCCCAACATTTTTAATCCCTTCTAAGAATCAGAGGCCGTCAAAATCCTACAAAAATCATCAATCACAGACAAGAAAACAGAGCATTATTGAAATGTGCAATAACCAAGAAACAGAGCATTTTCAGATATGCAAGAATCAAGAAACAGAGCAATGAATTTGGAACCTTTAATGGAGAAAGAAGGATCTCTGATTCTGCAGGGAAAAAATGTCTTCTGAGAATCAGAAAATAAATTAAATTCTCAGAAGAACAATAAATGAGAAATTTGTTTTAAGACGGATTGGTATTTATAATATATTAAAAAATGGATATGGAATGCCACGGACGCTTCTCCGTTAATATTTCTGTGTAGAGTTCGGAGAGACACTTTTCGAACGGTTTGACCGTTTGGAAGTTACGGTTACTATTTATGTTGAGGGCAATTCTGTCTTTTCGTAACTCGAATGTGAACGGGTCTGAGGTGTAGGCTCTATCATGCTTTACGGTTTGTTTGGCCACTTCTATTTATAAACCTCACTTATTCCTAATTTTATTGCATCAAACTAAGTATGTAATAATTGTATCCATTATTTGGCCAAACATAGGTTGGTGACCGTACCCGGTAAGAGGTTTTTATTTTTATTTTTATTTTTATCAGGTGAGCTACACAACAAGGATACCCCTTCCTTTTAATCCTAAATAACTCACCTTGTACCGTCAGTAGGGTGTTAAACATAGGTTGGTGACCTTACCCGGTAAGAGGTTTTTATTTTTATTTTTATCAATTGAGCTACACAACAAGGGTACTTCTCCCTTTGAAGCGCTTAAAACGTTTGCCTCAACATGTCTTGGTAGTAAGAGGTTCTTAATAACTCATATGAAAATAATTCATTTTGTAATCAAACTATCTATTTAGTATAAATTATTTCGTTTATTGGTTAAATGTATGTCGGTATTGTCAAATTAGGTTGATGTAATAATTTTTTACCTTAATTATTTTGTTGATCTAACCATCACGTGATGCTTAAATTCACCAACTTTTTCGAAGTGACCAATTTTTATAATTAAAGCACATGGTCATCACATCAATTTGTTCAACATGATCATTCAATTATATAATTTTGTTCCAAAACAGTTTTATTTGTAATTTCAAATAGTACAGTTGATGATCAAATCAAAATAATATAAATAGTTCAGGAAGTAATTCTAAAAAAATGAATAATTGAAATACCAAAATGGAATATTTTCCTAACTTATGACCCTTTTTAACATGGTTGGATCTTAATGTTTATTATTTATGTCAATAACCTCCAATCCTTTAATAAAGGCTAACTAAACAAGATTTGATCGAGCAATGGGATCAAGAATGCAGTAAAAATTAAGAGTCCAAAAGCATGTAAGAAACATAAGAGCAATGGATTGATCTAAAGATTATCGTTTGCTTAATTGTAGGCGCTTAGGTTATCTTTACAGTAATTGCTCGCATATTTTGGAAAAGGTTTTCATATAATCCTTCTCTTGCGATCTATAGGGCTTTGGTTGTTTTAGTTGTTCTAATTGTTTGTCCTTAGTTTGTTGTAGTTTATTATGTATGTTATATGTTATTTTGGTTTCTTAATACAATTCGGCCGTTTATAAATAAAAAAAAATGCAAAATCTCAAGAAAATGACAAACTCTCCAAAAAGAGGCTATAACAAGTCAACAAGAAAAGAATGTTCCAAGGAATTAACAAGAAAGTATATGACAAGTTTGTTTTGAAACCAAAGGGGAAAATACAAACTCTCCTGGAAGATGAACAAAGAATTTTTAAAGCTTTTTCCAAACCAAGCAAAATGTATTTCCTAAAGACATGATCTATTGTTTCTAAATTACCTCAATATTTATAGTTGAAATGAAAACTTTAGTAGCTATTTCCTCGTAGTCACAAAGCCGAGCAAAATGCTTCACTTTTTCATGTAATATATGTAAAATCCAATTTAACTGATCAAGATTTTAACCAAAGTTTAATAAATTACAAGTGATTGGATCATGTAAATCAAAAGTTCAACACATTCCAATTTTGAAAATACTCATTTCATCCCAAGTTTGATACATGTATTTCCTCCAAGACCATCTAAAACCCTTAATTAAAGTAAAAAGTGGAGGATTACATCTTTGTTTCTAGCGAGCAAAGAGAATATCATTTGCTCACACATAACCATGAGAGTGATGAAATATTCGAAACCGTAAAAGTTTGTCACCCTATGTGACTCATCTTTTTGATATTCCACATCAATGCCAGTCCGCTACTTCACCACTCTCTCCTACACAATCTAACCCCGTGTTCTCCTAGTTTCCATCAAAAAAATCAAGATTTTTTCTTTACTAAAAGCTAAAATAAAACCATCTAGGAAAAAGTATATTTTTTTTTGTAGAACATGTTCAATCTCCGCCCATAAATGTCATAACCAAATCAGTTGCTACATGAATCGCTGGCCGTTAGATCCTCCAACAGTATTTTTAATTTTATTTTTGATTTTCCAATTTTTGTTAAGACCTGGAAATGTATCATCATCATCGTCTTCTTCTTCTTCTCTCTCCCATCAATATCATCGCTCGACCCATCTTCTCACTCTCCAATTCTGCTTCCACTTCCAGGTAACACATGCATGCACGTGCACTTATCATTACACATGTCATGTCACTGACCTCGACGCCAATTCAATTTAATACCCAAACCCCAATTTCAGTTGCTTGCTACTGAAACTCCAATCTCTATTTGATCTCTCTTTCATCGTCTCATCTCAACGGTTGAATTCGTAGAGCAAGGTGTAGCAGTAGATCCAATTTTGTGACCAGAGCCATGGTTAGCGAAAGTTTATGTCCCTCCATGAGAGGGCGGGTTAATTTTCGAGTTTGCAGTGTCTTCAGGTATTTCGCTTCTAATTTGTTGTGTGCGTGTTCTATTTTTGTGTTTCTCTGAGGTTTCTAATGATTATTGTATTGGTTCATGTCAGTTTCATGACCGAGTTGCTGGAGGTTCACTCTGATAAGCCTACATTGCACATTCTGTTAATTCCTGGAAATCCAGGTAGTAGCTATTTCTGTATATGTGTGTGTGTGTGTGTGTGTGTTTGAATGGGAAAATTAATGGACTGGTGACTGGTTCAGGTGTTGTTACTTACTATAGAGCCTTTGTGGAGTCCCTGTATCTGCTGCTCGGAGAAAATGTATCTGTAACAGGCAAGAAGTTATGGGTGCTTTCTGTTTTTGCCAATTTTGTTATCTTCTTATTGAATGGGTTAATTGTTCTGAAGCTCTGATCTTCTTTTTTGTTGTTGTCTAATTGGTTGCGGAATCCTTGGATCATCCTCAGCTATTGGGCACATTTCCCACACCGAAAAGGTACCATATATTTAGGCAAAATAGTGTGTCAAGGCAATTGGCATTAGAAAACAAAATCTAGTTCTAGCTGTTTGTGGTTTATTGATGTGTATTTGAAACTCGCATACCATGTTAAGTTGTTAACTCATCACATAACGTGGGTTGGGGTAAGCCATGCATTCAAATAGTCTTTAAAAAATGAAATTTTTGTATCATGTATATCAATTTATGAAGCTTTAATAGCTACGCCTTCCAAGTTACAGTTCATGCATCAAGCACGAAATTTTGTGGTAATGAAACTTTATATCTTTCTCGGAAAGAGAAATCCTAGGAGAAACAAGCATATTTTTTGTCTCGATATTGATATGGACTTTTCTCTGGTTAGGATTATGAGCAGGGAAGGACGTTCACATTACGAGATCAAATTGATCATAAGGTAATATCTGCTTATTTTAATAAAATGGATCTCAAGCAGGCAGGTGCTGTTTTGAAATGTTAAAAAAATCTTTGGTCACATGTTGCTTATCTTTCCTTATCTTTTTAGACCATTGCTTAGCCGTACGAAGCCTTATAAAGTATCAATAAACAGGTTTGCAACTTTGGATGAGTTGGGCTATGCACACAAAAGTAGCAGAAATCAAATTCATATTACAGAGCTTTTCCCTTCAGATAGTAGTTAAGCCAAACTAGGCCACTATATATTAGCTAGATTGTACTTCATCTAGGTTGCAAATGTTAATTTCAATACAGTTATTCATTTATTAAATTTATATTAGGACCTTATTTTTCAATCTCACTGCTTCTGTTTTTATATTAAGAAAATTTTACATTTGCCTTACTCTCTTCCCAAATTATGTTAATTGACAGCATAAATCATTTTATGTTAGTAGTATATTGCATGAAGTGTTGATGTCGGTTTGATCTCACTTCCTCACAGATGGACTTCATCAGACAGGAAATGAAAGATACTGAAATTCCTATATTACTGGTGGGATAACTTATTCACTACTCTTCTTATTATCTACATTATGTTAGCTGCTTGGTTATTTTTCTTTTTAAGAAATGCTCGTTGCAGGAGGTGCTTGGTCGAACTTCGATATTTTAAAGAATTAATTGCTATCCTATTTTGTGCATGCATGGGCGGCACTGCCAAAGAGTGATGGTTTAAGGTTGTCGGTCGGGTCTTACTATATGTTTTTTTTTTAAAGGATAAGCATTTGATACTAATTGCTAACTTGAATTTTAATTATGAGTATGTATCTATAAATTATTGTTAAACTTGAAGTTTTTTTTAAGCAAACTTGAATTGTAATTATCGGTGTGTATCTGTAAAATGATCGCTTCACTAAGTAGGATAAAGTGGAGGAGGAGAATACAAGCAGAAGATCCCAAAGGGTTTTGCTAATAGATTCATGTAGCCGATCCTGACATTGTTTGGGATATGGCTTGGTTGTTGTTTTTTGATGCTACAAGTTAATTTCTTTATTTTCACCTGATATTGTTGGTAACTAACTTGTAATTTCTTTTTGAAGATTGGACATTCTATTGGTTCGTATATCTCCCTTGAAATGCTTAAGAGGTCTCCTGAGAAGGTGAGATGAATACACAGTTCAAATGTGATGTTCTGCTGTATGCATCATGCTAGCTTTCATGTGCTTATTTTGTAGAACTCAACATGACTTTTCTGTTTGGCGTTGTAGGTGTTATACTGCATTGGACTATATCCATTTTTGACTGTAAACCAACAATCCTCAGCACAGTCTAGGATCAGGATGATTGCAGCGTAAAACTCTTATCTTTAACATGAGTAACATCACTGACCCCTCTTAATCTTATTTGCTTTAATGAACAATTCGCATGGTCCCCTTACTCTAAACTACAGTAGAAGTACATGTGAATACCAGTATAGACTATAGATGTTGATCTATGTTTCTTCTAATTAAAGCTTACGATACAATGATTTAAATGCTGCTGACATTTTTATTATATATTTTAATTTTTATTATAATAAAAACTGTGTTGATGAGACTAAATCTTTTGAATTTGTGCTTGCTAATGAAAGGAATGAGAGAAAGAGAGAGATAGAGGGTTATTTCTAACCTTCTCTTGGATCTTTGATCCTGCCTGTTCCAAGAGTAAAGATGCCTCTAGACTCTCTACTTGATAATTGCTATTGGGGCATTGCTCCCTTGAAACCTCAACTATAGCTCAGCAGTTATCATGAAGTGATCACAAGAATGAGTTTAGATTTTAGCATTTTTTTCTTGGTCCAAAATGTATTTTGATGGTTCAATTCAAAGTTTGTGTCCTGTCTCTTTTGACAATCCAACACTCAGGCATTCATAGTACAAGTTTGTGGGTCTCAGGTCGTCATTTCTAAATGAAACAGTTAGTTTCATTGTTGCGTCGTTGGGTTTGTTAGGAAGCTGCGGGGCTTCCAAATTTTTGGTGGCAAACACTATTGGGAAGTCATGGTCTGATGTTGCAGTTCGCGCTACTTGCAGTCATTTGCTGAAGGTGATGTATAACTCTTCAAACTCTTCTACGGAGAACAGATGCTAAATTTGTATGTTTGTTTGCGTCTCTGTATTGAATCTTCTGATTAATCTTTTGATTTGTATTCTTCTGATGTACAGTACCATACAATGCGGAATGTGCTGTTTATGGCAATGACAGAGTTCGAGAAGGTGAATTTTTACTGTAAAACTTGAGAGTTTTGAATGATGCATTTCTTATGTCTTATAACAGTAAACTGAATTGTGTTTGGATTATATTTGGAGAACTATGTTCTGTTGTAGTTGTGATTTTCAACTGAAGTTTTTGAGTTAATGACAAATTGGCATTTGCTAAAGTTAGAATTAGATTTTTCTTGCATGTGATATCTGTCGAATGATTGGCTGATTAGAATTTTGCAGTGAGCCCTTGAGCTGCATATGACTATTTTTGGGCGAGCTGGACTATTTTATGCTAAAATCATTATGCATATATAAGGAAAAAATGTTTCCTTTTAAATATCCATGTCTTTCAACATTATCAGATTTCCTGGTATTATCGTTGTGAAATCTTCTATATCTACTGCAATTTGTTTGTCCCAAGTTTCTCATTGAGTAGAGTTTACTATTCCGAACTTACATCTTTTCCTTCCTTTATTTGCTACATTTAAGAGATAGTGGTATTATACTATTATTGAATAAATATTTATATATTTGCGACTTTGGTGGATTATATTCTCTGTGTCATCTGGTTTGTTGCCACTCATTAAGTACCTTACACGAACAAGAAATTTGTGGAACTCCTGTAGTACAAGTACTGACAGTGGTCTTCTTTTGTTAGCTCACAGAGCCACCAGATTGGGAATTTATGAAAGAAAATCAGGATAAAATTACATTTTTGTTTGGGACCGATGATCACTGGGGCCCATTACAGTTGCATGAAGAGGTACACGACGAATACATCGTTCCTTTTTCGTAGTTTGTATTGTCGTGTAAGTTTGAGCTCATCTTCCTTTTGTCTATACAAATACACAGATTTCCCAGAAAGTCCCAGATATCGCTCTGTCCATTGAAAATGAAGGCCACACTCATGCTTTCTCGTGCACTGAGGCAGGCTCACTATGGGTTGCCCGACATGTTTCGGTGTTCTTGAAGAAGAAAATTCCGCGCTTGAGACAGGAAAGAAATACCTCTTGCTCTCCTCTTATATACAATTAGTTATTTACAGCGGAGCATAGGACATGCATGAGCTTGTCCCGTGTAGGTCATATGATTCTAGTTATTTTTCCAAACTTCTATGTCGATAGATGGAGGAATTAACAGAATATGCATTGTAGACAGTGACACCATTTTACTTGACAAATTTGTTTATGCAACTGCTACATTTAGCTCTGATTATCTCGGTTACATAGACACGGATACAAGATACTGGACACGACATGGATACAGCCACTTTTATATAAAAGTAGCAACAGTAGCAGTGTCTAGGTGTAGTTTGAAACACTGGTGGTCAGTAGAAACAAGAAGTGTCTGTTAAAGAGAAACCAAGATGATCACAAGTCACAATGTGGAAATGGAATGATGATGTAGCTGTATTGTGTAGATATTTATACCAAAGTTCAATATTAGGAACTTGATATGATAATAGCCTTTAGTTCTTTATTAGATTCAGTAATGTTGGAGTTAGTGGTGAAAATTAAAGCATACTTATGCTTATTGCATGTTTGACCTTCACAGATTAAGGCACAAGAACTAATTTCTCAAAAATGAAATGAGTTTTTTTTACAACATATCCATGGAGATGGCAACAAAGCATAATCGTCATCGTGTTTCTATATTGTTGCCTTATATATATATATATATCACTTAATCAGTTCAAAAATGAGCCTCGTGTATCTATTTTTTGAAAGAAAAAAGTCAAGAAAATGGGAGTTAGTGATTTTTTTTTTATTGTATCAAATTAAGACGCATTAGTTAATTTATTTAAAATATTATTGATAATTAATTCACATGTAAAATGTATATAAGTTGACTGATATAAAGTTATATCAATTGCAATTTAACAAAGTCAGTGAGGTGATGACACCTCATTTAAAATTATTTATATCCACCCAAGTGAATTTGTGGGAGCGGAGCGATCCGTCCGGATCTATGATTTTAAATGAGGTGTCATCACCTTATTAGTTTAACTAATGTAATTTTATATCAGTCGACTGATATACATTATACCCCTAATGCATAACTAACTTTAAATAAAAAATAAGTGTAATTATTTTATTGAGATTAATTAAAAAGTTATATGATGTGTTATATTTACTTTTCTATTTTCATGATCATATCTAGTAACAAAATTAAATAATACTCTCTCTGTTCCAAAATGAGTGTTTTGTTTCCATTTTTTGCAAAAATTAAGAATTAACAGATAATTTAGTGTGTTTTCAATATTACTCACATTTCTCCCCTACACCATATGTGCAGATCTGCCATGTGCATAAGTGATAAGGGTAATATGAGAAAAACAATAATATAGTAACTTAAAAAGAGAAACATGACATTCATTTTGGGACAAAAAATTTAGATAAGCAAGATACTCATTTTAGGACAGAGGGAGTACTAATTTGTTATAAGAATATCATTGACAATTCGTTCATAATTACTAACCTGATAGTGAAGAAATGACACTCATTTTAGTATAAAATTGAAAAGAAATAAAACACTCGTTCTAAGACGGTGTGGCTATTAGTTATTTATTAGTGTAATATCATTGTGACCAAAATTTTACCTATTAAATATAACTGTAAAAATTAGTTGGAATCTTTAATTTTGAAATTTGTATATCAAACATGAAATTCATTATAACCATCATCTGAAGAATAGAAAGAATGGTGATTCGGGTTGATTGATTTGGTTAGATTAGATCCTAGTAGATTAAAGTACATATATTTGGTTAGACATCATTTATGAATTAAGTTGAAACAACACGATGAATTAGTACTATAATATAGAGTGTATATATAAATATATATGTGGTGGTTGATATATAGGAATAGATAGGATGTATAATAATGATAATTAGTAGTAGGTTGGTTCCATGAACCATAGGGTGTTGGTATGCACCCTGAACTACTTGCATATTTATGGTTATTAGCTATATCTCGTTAGCATGGAAAAAGAGTTGAGTTTTCTCAAACGTTTATCGATTATGTGATATACGATTTTCACCAGTAAATTTAACAAATGAGAAGATAACATATCTACTCAAAAAGTGCGCCATTTCGAAGGACGCCATATTGAATTGCTCTAGAGATGAACGCTGCCAAGCCTAGGGACCCTAGTCCGAGGAGACTACGTCCCGAGATCAATGACAAGAATTTTGCCCAAAAAATTCAAGACAACTCAAGGAGGCTTGGCTAGAGCCGCGACGCAATATGCTCACTATGACTTGCCTTACCTTCTCGCTCCCCGCACGCTTGCTCTACCTTAGCTAGCTAGGAAACAAAGCCACAAAGCAACTATATGCATCGCTACGAGCCTTGCCTTACTCCGTCGCATGGTTTCATGCATACATCTCGCAATTGTCTCATTCACTATGAATCTTACTCCTTGGGCAAATCCTCCTCAAGACTCTAGTCTCCAAACCACACACCCTTAAGGAGGCCTGAGAGTGAGGTTGTCCAGGAACAAGGGCACTGAAGCCTCTCATCTATGTGACACACAATCAAGCTTCATCTCAAGACAAATTCTCAATATAATTTTGAACTGACTACTTAAGAGTGAGAATCCTCAAAATATAATTCACGTCAAAGCCAATGAAAATCAAGCACACATGAGAGTTGTAAACCCTTTGCATCTCGCATTGGGAGAATGTTAATACCACGTTGCTTCAATCACATAAGTTGTTAGGATGTCACGCCTAGATGATAAACACTCCTAAAAGTTCAAGTTACTTCTATCCAAACCGCTCCTAATGAAATCAATTGCATTAGAATTTGATATTCAATTCACTTGTTCTTCACCTTTTAGTTTTGTGACCGTATAATAACCTTTCTCTTCCTCATTTAGGTGCTTAATTAAAAAGTTAACCCCCAATCACTACAAACAATTTTCTCACTTAAAAAAAATAAACTATAATCTAATTTAATCCCCACCTTCCATTCAACCAAATCGTGCGGTGTATATCACTCTGTCAGTGCTATAACATCACGTGGGACCCAGAGTTCCCTTATTTATACTTCACACGCACAATTCATTTTCAATAAAGAGAAGCACTTGGCTCTTCATATCTTCGCATCACAACAACTCAGTAACTCGGTGAGTGACTCACTTCACTCTTCTTCGTCTTCTCCAACCAAATTAACGGAAAATGAGCAGCGGTAACAGAAAAAAGCTCCGCCTCAACACGGTGGCGGTGAGCTTAGGCTGCAACTGCCGGAGACCAAAACTCTCCTCCATCTTCAACCCCAAGCCAAAGCTCAAATCCTCCTTCTACCGATACGACACCGTCACAACCACCGCCACCACCCCCACCGCCACCACATTCTCTCCGCACGCGACGTCTTCGTCGCAATTCTCCGACTCGGAGGCGGAGTTCAAGACGGTGAGAGGATTCGGAAGAATCGGCGGCGAGGGGCTCGCCGTGGAGAAGGATTCCGACGACCCGTACCTGGACTTCCGGCAATCGATGCTGCAGATGATTCTGGAGAAGGAGATTTACTCGAAGGACGATCTCCGGGAGCTCCTGAATTGTTTTCTGCAGCTGAACTCGCCGTACTACCATGGAATTATCGTGAGGGCTTTCACGGAGATCTGGAACGGAGTTTACTCGGTGAAGTCGTCGTCGGCGGCGGCGGCGGCGTCTGCACCGTCGGCGAAGGTGCATTACGGGCACATGTCACGAGAGTGATATGGTAGCGGCTGAGTCGCGTGTGCTAACTAATTAGATTTTGCCATGTCGGCTAGAATTGTGGGACCTTCCGCAAAAGAAGGAGGTCTATTTTTTATGTGTATAAAGTTTGCCATGTCATCTAGATGTGTATGGATTGGGGATTTGGTTGTAGTTGTAGACTAGAAGTAGTAGGTGTAGGTGTAAGGCTCTAATTTTATCTCCTTATTTGTATGTGTAGTTGTCAAAATTACATTTTCTTTTTAATGTAATTTCTAACCTAGTTTGTGTTTCGAAAGTTGAAAGACTTGGTCATGGTAATGCAATTCCTTTCAATTAGTGCTATTTTATTTTAGATGATTAGTTGAATAAAGTGTCAAAAAGACGAGATGTTCATACGACTTTTATATATTATGTTCGACAAGTTTTTGATCTTAGTGGGAAGTTATTGTTTGAAGAAGCAAATTCGCGACATAGTTGGTCGTCTTTGATGTTCGAAGAGTTTCTTTGATGACTGATATGTTATGAGGCAACAATGTGGTGTCGTTAGACAATTCTAGTGACTTGCTTGGGGCTGCGGTCCTTTACTGATTCAATCGAGGGTCAGACTCAACTGATTACCGAAATTCAGGTTGGCACCTCTGATGACCGCAACAGAAGTGTCATGAAGTGCCTTTGAATATTTCCACGAGGGTGGGTCAATATGGTTTAAATAAAGAGGTTGTAAGATTGGTCTAATTTAGAAGTTCAATTATTTTACTACTGTTAACACTTGAATCTTCGAGAGAAAAATGATGTAACTTTCTAGTGCTACAAGTCTACTACTCAAATTGAGTACAAGACATTGCTAGTTAATTACAAGTATGCAAATGGGAGAATAGTGCAAATGGAAAGCAAATTGATGGGTTGGTGTAGAAGAAGGCTAGTTTTTGATAATTTGGTGGGAAAAGATATGCATTGGGATTGAATAAGATAATAATTGGAAAATGGAGTACATGGTGAGGGACAAATGGTTTAATGCATTTTAATGGATACAATTTCCAATACATAGTCATTAAAAGCCTCTTGAATTAATGTCAATTTGATCATAGGCCTTGACTTGGTTCACTTCTCTTTTAATTAGGACTTTGATGTGTGTGTGTGTGTGTCTAGCTGTTGATTCCCAAACCCAACACTTAATGTTTACAGCTACCACTACCTTTTTTGTTCTCTTCTCCTTCACAACAAACTTTGAAGCCATTTAAGTTGAACACACATGTAATGTAGTAGTAATGATCCACACTTGAAACTTGAAATCATGTTTTTGTTTCACCTTCTCAACACTTTTTGGAGAAAAGAAAACATGTTAAGCAAAACTAACTGTTCAATTTTAAATAGTTTGATATTGGAGTAGAATAGTAACTGTTAAGTCTTTAATTTTCTCATAATCGAAAACATGACATTTATCTATCGACGAAAAAAATACACTATATGAATAATATGCCAATCATCCAAAAGAAAAATATATGACATTCAAGTACAAACTTGTTTTGTAGAGTGAATATTCTTTAAAAGATATAGTATGCATAAAAAACTTTTATTCAAATCTTAAAATGGTGTTGAACTCTTCAAAGTTATTGACCTTTAAACTCTGCAAGAACATGCTCCCATATATCCGATTTCCAAAGCGATCTGTAAATTAAACTCAAGAGCCAAGAGGGACAAAGTTTTCACAACAAATATTTTTGGTTTCTTCACATTAATTAATTATTGTTTTGCTTTATTTTTGCTTTAATTTGTTCTTATAAGATCCAAACAACATTGTATAAGACTTTACACTTCCATTGGTTGAGCCGCGTACCAACTATCATCATAGCAATTAATTTAAGATGTTTGCTCTTCCAAATCGATGTCTCATATTCGAGTCTCTCGAATTAGTACGCTTGCTTATAATAATAATAATAATAA
>JAYMTH010001264.1:0-15581 GCA_036897465.1 Pelargonium australe | reverse complement strand
TTTTTTTTTTAAATTTTATTATTATTATTATTATTATTTATATTTATATTTATAAAAAATGAAAAATTGAGGGCATTTTGGTCTTTTTAGCATCTAACTGACGGAGTAACCAACGGAACAACGATTGCATAGCTTAGGGTAGTCGAAAGTTAAAAAAAATAATTTAGGGTAGTAAATTGCAAAAGAGAGTTAGCTCATGTTAGCAATATATAATTACCCTATTTTTAATTGCAATTTAACAGGCCTCACCAAATTGGTATATTCTGTTTCTTTTCGTCTTTGTCGCGCCTATTTCTTCAGCTACTCGAAAGGCGGGAAAGCAAGCATACATAAGCAGAAATTGAAAAGCTAAGAAAACAGAAGTAAAATCCGAGTTCGAATTCAGTTTCAGAAATGGAGCCAACCAATTCGAGCAACGAATTGCAGAGCATAGTAGAAGCCATCAGATCTTCAGATGTACAGCTTCTTCCCTTCTTCTCTTCTCTTCTTCTCTAAATTCAAATTAATTTCCACCTTCCCTTCACATTCCTCATCGATCTCCACTTCATGCTGTTAATTTCGTATATTTTATCTTTACAATCGCAAATCTGCGCCCAAATCATTTTAGATTCCGATATCCCAAGTTACTGAGTTGATTTTCTTTTTTGTGGCTGTGAATTTGAATCTTAGGGTTTCGGACATTGCTAATCTCCGACGCTGACGATTTTTTTGCTACTGTCTTCATTTTAAGCTTTGAATCCTTTATTTTATGCGGGTTTTTGGATTGATGCATGGATTTGAACTCTTTATTTTGTAGGTTGTTGAGAACCGTGTTCAACTAGTTACGAAACTTGGGGATTTAGAGATATCAGAGAAATCTGACTTGGATTTTCTGGTTGAAAGCCTTACAGTATCCTTCTACTGCTTCTTCATTACAACTTGAATATAACATTTTTGCTGATAATGTTACTTTTTTTAGCATTCTTGAAGAAACTTGTATTTGTGTGATTGTAGAGGTGAACTGTGGGGTATTAATTGATGGGTTGAGTACATTTGACTGTCAGATAAGTGAAGAGATGATCTAGTCGTCTTTTTGTCAAGGTTTAAGTTGTAATATAGAAGAAAGGCCTGCTGCATGCTTTATTCTATGAGAACATTCCTTTTTTATTTTACTGCAGAAGGTGAGGGTTTATCACAAATTTGAAGCTATAAGAATATTTCTAGCAGCATATTTCGGGACTACTAAAACAGACTTTTGAATTGGAATGATGTTGTGGAATGAACAAGTTGACCACAAATTTGGTAACCATCTATTGTGGTAATTCTGGTTCAGAAGCATTGGCATTTTTTTTTTTTTTTTTTTTCTGCTGGATAGATAACCTTTGTTCTTAGAATGAGGAGGCTGGAGATGTGTCATGCTTACTATGCACAATAAGTTTTATTACTCAATTGCTCATAAAATGGAAAATTTTCTGAATTAAGATGCTATATGGATGCAGTGAAAGAATTAATATTATAGGATCATTATATGTTGTCATAGAGCTCGTTACAAATGAAGTCAAATTGTAGAGCTACTCATTTGAAATGAAATCTTTAATGTGCCGTGTAGAAAAATAGTACTCTAACAGAGTTGTGTGTTGTTCAAAATGATTATTGTTTTCAAAGTAGTAGCTTCTATGGTTCTACCTGCACCCCTACTTTCTGTCCAGATAATATTGTGATTGTCAAATTTTCACTACTTATTTTGCAAGATGATTTACTTAATTGTATGCTTGCGCATGCTGTCCACAACATTTTTCTTTTCCCTTGTGAGTCCTCACCGAAAAAGGCTTGCAGCTAGGTTAAAAGCATTTTTAGAGTTCTGCTCTTGTAAAGTTAATAATTCTCTTCTAATGCAAACTAAGTTATCTAGTCACTGTTTTAGAACCTAGTGGGTCAAACAACCAACATGAATGGTCATCTAGTGAATTATTATTTGATGAAACTCAATGTTTCATGTAGTTCCTCCCATGAAGCTATTTTGAATGATCTTTATTCTGTGCAATGGTGTTTACCTTAATGATGAGCTCGACCTTTTGGGAAGACTTCACTTGTTTGGATATCACACAGTGCATGTTAAACAAAGCTATATTACATGCAGCTTCAAAGTACCTCGGGTCAGATCTATCTGGCTGTCTACCAAAGTATATTGCCTTTGGGACCAAAGTATATTTAATTCCTCCACTCTTTAACTTCACTATCTTTTATTGCTCTGGTGTGCAGAGTACTTTTGAGAGAGTGTCCATATCTTTTGATTTTTACCTTGTTGTTGGTGTTTAATATTGGGTGTTACATGTATGTTAGGCAACCTTGTGGTGCGGAAAGCATCTGAAGATGACTCTTATGTCAACTGAGGAGTCACCAGAAGAAGAACATAGCAACCTTTATTTTCAGGTAGATAATAGTGGAGCTTTTAGTTGCTTGCAATTGTAAGTTGTTGATGCAGTTTCCTTTAATTGTTTTCCCATTTTGTTTGTCTTTGACGCTGATAAGATGAGTTTCCTGAGTATCTTTCCTCTTTGGAAGTGAAGGTGGATAAGCCTTATTTAGAATTTCTGCATCCAGAAGTCCTAGTAACATTACATATCTTTAGTTCTGCTTCAAAGGAAGGAGCATATATCTACCTTTCCAGTCACTCAAATGGAGCTGCTTTCGGTCTAGTAAATGCATAATTAATATATTGTAGGTGTCTAATTTTCTGACATGAATTTATCTTTTTGCAGCTACTTTTGAGTTTATTTAACTTCTCTGCTGCTAGCTTTTCGGCATTGATTAAATATCCTATTTTGGATGACAAGGCATCAATGGTTATTCTTGAGGACTTCATTTTAGAACAGCTAAATCTTACAAAAGATTCGATAGCAGAAATCAAGGTACGGATTGTTTGGTATATACTCTATATTAAGTCCTAACCTCATGGGATCAGTATCATCATTAATTGTGTAGTGAGTTCAATTGTTCAGAGATTTTTAAGCTTAATATAGTGACTACTCAGACCTATTTTTATGGATATTTCTATGCATTTTATGCTGCCATGGTTAAATTTGCTTAATAAAATAGTAAGAAACAGGTCATGCTATGTAGTTGATGACATATTAGTTCCTGATCTGCTATCAAGCCATAATAATATATATGGGTTGCCATAGAGTTTGTGCAATATATATGAATGAAGTGGAGCCGTACTATACAGGGGATGGTCCATGCTTATCATTGTAAGATTAAAATTAGTCATAAGGCTAGTTCTGCCGTCTTGTTTAAGTATGCTATGCAAACAATAACTTTATAGACAGTCCCCATAACGAAAATAGGATTGAGATGGATGATTATTCAAAAGGGAATACATTTAAACAAAAGGAAATTGGCTTAGACAGTTGCCTGATTGTGATGAAGATGTTCACATCTAAATGAAGGTATTTCAGGTGATAAAAAGACATATACAAGTCATAAGACCAGATTTTGTATTCCGTGCTAGCTACCATAATTCTTGGTTGGTTTATGTGGTATAGTGTGGAAGAAAAGAGTTGGGAAAGGGGAGGTGTGGGGAATTAAAACAAACATTTCATTTTTGTACCTCTATATTGTAGTGATATGAGTGGATCTTTTGGTGGAAGTTCACCAAAAAGCAGCTTTTGACTTATTTTTCTTGAAGCTCTTTATGTTGTCTATCATGCTTTTGGAATTATTAGCAATGAGGTTCCTTTCTTTAATGATGTGGTATAGCTACTGCAAGTCTCTTGTTCATCATCTATGCATGTTAGGTCTTGCTGAAGATAGTTCTCCTATTTGCTCTGCTGATTCTTTACTTGAAGTATCCAGTAAATCCAGTACTTTCTGTTACTGAGAGCAGTTCTTTGTATTTTTTTTTTCAACAGAGAATTGGTTCATTTGGGTCAGAAGTACTTAAGTCTGCACAATTAGTCATTGATGGCATTGTGAGAATGTGTGGATCATATTCAGAAGCTGTAAACTGGGAGTTAGATGAAAAAATATCAGATTATGGCATTACCAGCATGAATTCTGAAGGGCCCGATTACCAATTCATAAATTTAACAAAATGCACAATTGAAAAATTACGCGAATTAGGCATCCTTGCTGCCAATGATGGTGGGAGTTTGGTGACTATTCTTAACGTATCATGGAAAGGCGTGGTTACCTTGCTTCAGCTTGGCAAAGGGATATTAGCGGAAAAGGTGAATGTAGCAGATATTATTCTAACTCTAATTTCGCTTGTCAATGACTGTTTGAGATGTGCTGCTGAGGCTTGGTCTTCACTGAAAGAGACTATTTCTGTTACAGAAGCTAGAAGGACATTTCTTCCAGTAAAATTTTACCTAATTAATGCTGTTAAAATATCCTCTCTATACCCAAGCCAAACATATGTGATATTCAAGGAGATATCGCTTTGTGTTCTGAAGATATCAACGCTGAAAATTATGCTCAGCAACGAACTCCAGAAAACTGCCAGTGAAGTGCTTGCAGAACTTTTGGAGCAAACATCCTTGAATGTACTTTGTTCCTTGTTAAACTCTGATCAAGTGACACATGAGATCAAGTCAGAAGTTATGGATTGGCTGTTCACATATAAAAGCAACTCAAATTCTTTACAAGGAGATCCAAATAACTATAGGACAAGTTTAATGAGTGAAATCTTCTCTGTAAGTTTGGAAGCTCTGCCTGAGGCAAGATCTTCATTGCTTGGACGGGTCTCATTGTTTCTAGGTTTCCTGAGATATTCTGTTGATCTTGAAGAAGAAATAAAACTTGGAATTGCCAGAAAGCTTGAGTGGTTTCTGGATATATTAATGGATGAAGAGGTATATTCTTCCATTCTCGCTTTGCAAATTCCGGTATTATATGGTTCTAAAAAAGCAACAGAGTTAGTTTGGCAGCCTATGTTTTCCTACGTTTTGCATGCATTGAAAACCTTTATGATTGTGGCCTCTTCAAGTCTTGCTTGGGAGGAATTGGAGTCATTCCTTCTTGAGAATCTCTTTCATCCTCACCATCTTTGCTGTGAGATTGTTATGGAACTTTGGTGCTTTAAAGTGCGTCATGCTGAGGTAGGCATGGTAAATGGCATAACTGATAAGTTTTGCTCATTATTGATGTTAGTGGCATCTTCAGAATCAGATCTTAGTCCCGATTCAGCTTTGAGAAAGATAGCAAGATTGATCTGTGTGTTTCTTACTTATGGCACACAATCTATGGTCGACCGGGTTTACAATTCCATGGTTGGTGATAACAGACTGCAATTCTCATCAGTTGTATTTGTAGCGTTGCTCATGGAGGGCTTCCCACTGAATATGCTATCAGATAACTTGAGAAGCATTGCTAAGCAAAAAATCATAAATGAATATTATTGTTTCATTGAAAGTTTTGATGACAAATCGTTGAAAGCTTGCTGCTCTGGTGTATTCGAGTTTCCAGTGTATGCTCTGTCTGCTTCCTTGCAGTCTGTGTAAGTAATTGGTTCCCCTCTCCTTATGAACAATTAGCTGTTCCTATCAGATGAAAATCAATGCTTAAAGAATGTTTTGCTAGGTTGTGAAGTCATCCAATACTACATGCTGGTAACTAGTAAACCTAGTTTTACCGTTGCCTATGACATTAGTTATGATTTATGAGCATAGTAAGCGTTTTTATTTTTGTAAACAAATTCATATTATTAAAATAATCTGAGAATTAAAAAAGGAGTTTTTATAGTTACGTAGCTTAGCATAAATGTGATATTGTTCTCACATGCAGTCTTCATATCTAATCATTGATAAATTTTATTTTTCTTCAACTTTCTTTTTCTTCTGTTCATTAATGTTCTGTTCTTGTAGCTAGGTTTTAATGATTTTGATAATGACTTCCCATATATCTTATGTACAGTGAACAAGTTGCAATATATTGTAAGGAAACTATTCGTTTTAAGAAAATATTGGATCTATTATACAAAAAGGATTGAGAGATTGAAGAGGGTATTAGAAACAGAACCAGAGTGGGGTGGCTGATGTAGAGGAGTACTTCAGATATTTTTTCTTCTCTGGTGATAAAAGGATCTCTAAAGTTGAAGGGTAACTTTTTTTATTATTTATGCTGCTGATGCTACATGTTGAGCTTCAAAGTAGATGCAAAACAATAAGATGGGGTAGTGGAGATGAGAAGGCTTAGGTGGATATTTGTGGTAATACCATGAATGATAATAGCAAGAACGAAACTTTCCAGATAAGAGTTGGGTAGCTTCAATTGAAGATAAGATGAGGGAAAATCGTCTTTAAGGTGGGTTGGACATGTGCAACATAGGGAGGTTAGTGACCCCTCAGGAACAGTGAGAATCAAAAGGGGTAGGGATAGACTTAAGTTAACTTGGAAAGTAGATAGCTCTAATACGATGGAGTGGAGGAAGAGAATACGGGAAGATACCAAGGGTTTTTACTAAAGGATTCATGTAGCCAACCATGGCTATTTTTGGGAATTGGCTTGGTTTATTGTTTGAATGAGATTATTTCTAAACAAATTTGCACTTACTATTCACCGTTAACCTTATGATGATTCTGTTCTATGTTCTGCAGCCAGATTAGCATCTCCGATGTCAACATCAAGACGCTGAAGTTTCTTGTTGCTGTTATTCGCGGCTACAAAAATTCTTCTGATCAACCGACAAAAGATAATTGCCGTAAGCTTTTGAGTGAAACTTTGGGCATTATCTCAAATATAAAGAATTTATATGAATCTGATGAAATGGAAGAAGTTATCTTGGAGCTTCAGAACCTGTTTATCACAGGATCATCTGCTTCAGATTCCCAATTGTATCACTGCAAAGCAAATCTGGCTGTATTCTTGGCAGGGCTTGCTCACATGGAAATGGCCGAAACTGATGAATGCGCAAAGAGTTTTGCTGTGTGGGAGTTGTATCATATGCTACTAAGGGAGCGACACTGGGCATTTGTTCATTTGGCAATTGCAGCATTTGGATACTTTGCTGCCCGTACTAATTGTGATCAGCTATGGAGATTTGTGCCGCAAAATGCAGCACTTTCATATGACTTAGTGTCGGGAAATGTGGAGAATGTGGATAGGTTTATGTCCGAGTTGAAGGTTTTTCTTGAGAAGGAAATGGCTCTTGTTACAATGTCACAAAGCTGTGAGCAGCTTGGGTTGCTTGTGAAGGAAGGTCTGGCGCTGAAAGAAAATGTTAAAAGGATTTCAAATAGCGTTACAGAGCCGGTTGGAGGAGATAGCATGGAGATTGATGGTGAAAGCCGGTCCAGCAAGAGAAGGAAACTTCCAGACGGAATTAGCAAGGGAATGGAATTGCTGCAAAGTGGTTTGAAGGTTATTGGTGACGGACTTTCTCAATGGCAGCAAAATCAAATGGATTCCACTGAGTTTCGTAAAAAATTCTTGACTCACTTTTCGGACCTTGAAGATGTGATTGCTCAATTGGTGGGGCTAGCTGGTAATACTTAAGTCGTGTTTTACGACGAAGGAGGTGGATTCAGATTGTGTAGTGATTACACTGAACATGAATCGTACGCATGCATGTATAATCAGTGTTGTTTCTTCTCTGGTTCATTACTGGAAAATGTGTGTTCATGTAGTTTGTTGAGTTTTTGTGTGGTGAAGTTTGTTACTTGTATCATATGGATGGATAAGGAAGAAAAGTTAAAGCTGGTGAGTGCCACTAAGCATTATTTCTAAGACTGAAGGCTTCGATCGGGCCTGGAGTTCATTTCCAAGCCCGCAACCACGAATGACCAAAAGCTTATCCGAAGTCTCGAAGCCCATCATCAAATTCTCGGGTTCTCGCGGAACCCTGAAAGCCCAAAAGCTCTCCTGAAATCCTGAAGGCTCTCCCCGAATATTCCAAAATGCACATTTTCGGTTCTTCGGATGATGGTCTCCTTCGAACGTCCCACACCGCTCACCCTTGCGCAAGTTCGCGCGAATAGTGTTGCGCTCAACTCCTATGCCGCGATCCTGAACTGATCCCCATGCTTAAGCCTTGGTCCCTAGATGACACCAAACATGCGCACGAGCTCCGACGTGTCTCTAGTCTTTCAATGTCTTTCACTAACAACTTTTCCGGAATGTTTTTAACATTCATTACTAAGATTCCTTCAAGTATTTGTCTCGCCAAGTTACCATCAAGGCTCTTCGATTAGTCGAGACACTAAGACAATACTTTGTCTCCGTTGGTACCTAAGCTGCTACCCGAAACAGTAGAAGCTTCTGAAGACTTAACAATCCCCGTGGCTCTCAAAAGTTGTGCGGGAACTCTCAAACTCATTCGGTATCCGCCGCCGATGTGTTTGGACAATTGAAGCACCATATGCGAGTAGGCCTCGAAGCGGCCCCTCTCTAGCTTCTTATGATTTAGACAAGAACGCATTCTCACTTTTGAGGCGGTGTCACAAAAACACATACGGGGTCCATGTCATTAGTGCCTTGTGTAGGTCAAAAGGTCAAGACTTCGAGACCAAAACGAAAGTGGATATAGTCTTGGACTCAAATACAAGTGAAAATATTGTGACACGTGGACAAGATGACAAACATTCCAATGTGTTATTATTGACCATTTCAATCAGACGCATCAAATGGGAAGACGAATCCCACATCCAATTGTTAATAGCATTCTAAAAGATATAAACCACGATCGGAGAGCAGGGAGTAAAAAATATACCCTCAATCCACCGATTCACCGACGAACTTATTAATTTGGATTTCAAAATTTTCAATTTCACACTCTCATGCAACCTATCTTACTCACTTTTTTTTTTTAAGGGTAAAAGCCAAACTGCTTTCATTAAAATCATAAGTCACGAGAAAAACGTAACAAAAACCAGACAAAGGTCTAGTAAACCGACTAAACATCGACTCCTAAACCGATGATCAACGCAAAACCAAAAGCCTATATTGAAACATACACTCAGGCCCTAAAAAGACCCGAGCTTGCCACCTTCGGACCATTGGTGGAGGATTTGAGCAGCATCAACACCAAGAGCAGTTTACTTTTGGAGATGAACCCAGTTCACAACCAGATACCAATTTTGGTCCACAATGGTAGGGCTGTTTGTGAATCTTTCATCATTTTGCAATATATTGATGAGTTTTGGACTCACCAACCAACCCTCTTGCCTTGAGATCCTTATGAGCTTGCTCATGTTAGGTTCTTGGAAGACTTTATTGACAACCAGGTTTGTCACTATTCAAATTTAATTATCTATTTTTACTCTCTACCACGGTTCAAAACCGCAGTATAAAGGCCCAGAACCGTGGTTAAATCCTTCGACTGCGGTTTTGGGTCTTTTAGCTGCTGTTCAGTTAACCGTAGTCTAAACTTTGAAGCTATTTAACTACAAGTTTGAACTGCAGAGATAAGCTATCTTTGCTCTTTAAAACCGTAGTCTTATGTCGATTATTCAAATTTCTCAATGTTTTGATTATAGGCTTTTAAATTTCATTTCAAAATATTAGAATACCATTTTATTTCTCACAACTTACATATTTCAATAGAATCTCCATAAACCAATTCAATTTCAACTAAATTAAAATTATTCAAAGTTGTACACAATAGTCACAAGTACTTTTACTTGCCATTGAAAAGGTACAAACTGAATGTGAAAAGGTTTAAACAAGTGTGAATGATCATGAAAAGATTCCACACCTATTAATCAAACCAATCGATTTGATTAAGGAAACGTTCGTACACAAATAAGTGTGCAAAATATGAGTATGAAGACAAGAAAATTGGAGTATGGTTTTGAAAATATTTAAACGTTTGCGTTTTCGTGCTCATTTATATACGTTTAGACATTCTAAAAGTCGGTGTGCATTTTTATATATCTCGCTTATCGTTGTGCACTTCCTTGCGCAATTAATATTTCTCTTTACTTAATGCTTAAAATGAATAAAGTAGATATATGTGGCATGGCGCAAGGTGTGGAGAACCAAAGGGAATGTCCAAGAAGAAGCAAAGAAAAAATTAATAGAGGGATTCAAGTTTTTGGAAGGTGAGCTTGGAGACAAGACATTTTTTGGTGGAGAGAGCTTTGGAGTTGTGGATGTGATGCTCATTCCCATGTACTCTTGGTTCTATGCACTTGAAACCTTTGGGAGCTTTAGCTTTGTGAAGGAGTGTCCCAAAATTGGGGATTGGACCAAGAGATGCTTGGAGAAGGAGAGTGTGGCCAAGTCATTGCCTGACCAACACAAGGTCTATGAGTTCAGCTTGGAGCTCAACATGAAAATTGAATTCAACCAACTATCATCCGAGCAATTGGTTTAAAGTATTTGCTGCTATAGAGGTCTCAGGTTCAAGCATGCTTGCATATGTTTCTATTTGTTGCGAGAGAGAAATCTTCTTGTAGTTCGATTTTCAAGTCTTTCGGTGTTATAAATTAACTTTATTCTTGTTTATAAGACATGCATTTACTCCATGTAAAAAATACGAGATAAATCAATCAAGGAGACGCTATAACAATATATCTCGTTCTAAAAACATGTTTTAGCAATAAAATGACTCAACTCAGAGACCTATTACTTCAACGACCCAATTCCTTGTGTCTGAAGCAACATTCGTCGTTACATTATGCATTATATACTTGAAAATATGTTCGCTACAAGTTGATTTATTACAAAACACTTCCATGAATTGAAATACCATACAAACGACATAACGCGGATGTAAGAGTGATTATTACGTAGATTAGATCTTTACGCGCCTGCCGTAAGTATCTTTTTGATCTCCAAGCTGAACTCATAGACCTTGTGTTGTTCATGCAATGTCTTGGACACACTCTCCTTCTCCAAGCATCTCTTGGCCCAATCCACAATCTTGGGGCACTCTTCAACCAAGCTAAAGCTTCCATAAGTCTCAAGTGCATAGAACCAAGAGTAACAAGGGATAAAAGCCACATCCACAACACCAAAAGTGTCTCCTCCAAAATAAGTCTTGTCTCCAAGCTCACCTCCCAATAGCTTGTAGTACCTCACCAACTCTTTTCTTGCTTCTTCAAGAGCCTCTCCTTGTCCCATCCACACCTTGCGCCCCGCGAAGACGAGCTGAATTTTAACCGTAAAGGTAAAGATTCAAGTACGATGCAGAAATAAATGCACAAACGTCATATGTCAGAATTATTAATATAAAAATAGTTTAATTGAAAAGTAACTAGTGGTTTTGAACTGTCAGAATGACGATTGTGTATTTGTTTAAATTATTATGACCCAATTGATATATTAAGTAATTATCAACATATAGTCAACTTGAGATTATCTTCATTAACTATTACTTTAATGTGATTAGGCTTATTTGTCCACACAATTGAAAATGACTTGGACTCAAATTGAGGCCACATGTAAATATGGTCCAATCAAGATGCAACTACAAAAGTGTTGTCTTCAATAATTGAGTCATCTCTACCTATCGGGTTTGAGTAGAAATGACGATTTGCACTCAAAATCCGATCCACATTTTTCAGTTTGAATTACATAAATTAGACCCAATAACATTTTTAAGTTGGGTCGGCAAAATCAACATTAACCCGCATAATTTACACACAAAACATGAAACCCGATTCAAAACCCGCAACCCTTTCAAGCAGGGATAGGCTTAGGTCTTTCTAACCCGAACCCGAAATCCCAAACCTAAAACTTCAGTCGTCAGCTCTAGAATTCAGTTAAGCTTTTTCAACCCCGACCCCGAACTACCTTCTCTAGAGTACCCAAAACAGAAAAACAAGAGTTACCCATATCTTGTAACTCGACGATTTCAGTGACAACAAAAAGAAAAAGTGGGAAACAGACCTTGTCAGCAATGTCAACCCAGAACCTGGCTTGTGCAAGCTCATAGGGATGTGAAGGCAAGAGGGTTGGTTGGTGAGCCCAAACCTCATCAATGTATTGCAAAATGATGAAAGATTCACAAACTGGCTTTCCCTTGTGGATCAAAACAGGGACTTGCTTGTGAATTGGGTTCATCTCCAACAGCAACTTGCTCTTGTTGTTGAACAAGTCCTCTTCTCTACACTCATATTCTATGCCCTTCTCTGCCAATGCAATCTTCACTCTGTTGGCAAATGGGCTGCACCAGAAATCTAGGAGAATCAACTCATCACCTGCCATGGCTGATCAAGATTCAAGACTAGCTTGGACAGAGCAGAGCTGCAAAAAAAAAATGGGGGGTTTTGTGAGTGAGTTGATAAGGTTTGTGATGTGTATATTAAGGTTGTTTTTGGGGTTTTGTTGGTGTTTGTGGTCCATATTGGCTGGCTGTGAAATGAATGGCTATGGACCAATTAAATTTAAAATTTGGGTTGGTTAGTGCTCATTGGTTCCATCAATGTGAAATCTCGAGAAAGTCTTTGTTTTTTTTATCAGCAAGTGTAATGACCGAAACTCAAATTTGAGACCTCAGAGAAAACGAGTGTTTTAAGTCACTTGTCTCGATGATGATTTTTGTTTTTGTTTATTCATGCGACTTTGAATTTACACTTTTGAGTTTCAGGTCAGCACTTACGCAAAAATTGGCAATTAAGACTTTTCTTCATCACATGGTTTTGGAGACAAGCTTCCTTAAAGTACTCTGTCGGTGGAAGAAAAATATGACATCAAGGGGAGATCCATTAGATTATTTTCAGGTGAATTTCGACTTTCGAGACAAATGAGAATTTCTAAATCTATGATTTCGACTCGTCACGAGATAAGAGTCATATAATAAGTGGTATGTTTCAATGAGTTTTCAGCGCAGAGTGCCTGCCATATTCATTCTGATTGTGTCTCGGCTAATCATCAGTCATTAATTAAGTCGTGTAACTCTTTGCTCTTACTGATTAGTTGTTCTCTAGATGTAGTTATTTGAAAACAAGTATCAACTTTTGTTTGTCAATCAAAGTGAATTCTAATTAGATTTGTGAGTTGGAAATTGAATTGTTATATTTGTTCAAATAAAAGAAAACAAATTTCACACCAGCAGGGATTAAAACGATACATATAGTTGAGGACTAAATTGAAACAAAAAATCAAATTAAGTATCAATTTAGTCAGAAATGATAGTTTGGAGACCAAATTGAAACACTTTCCACGCAAGAAAGTATAACGGGACAGACAATCTCACGGTAGTCCATGAGTCCTTATTTGCAATACATAATTAAAATACGACGACGCACAGATGACCTTGATTCTTGTAGCGGAATTATGATATTCCCGCTACAAAAATCTAATTTTTAAGCCCCGAGAAGTAGTCATAAACGATTTGCGGGTCAGGAAGTGACTTGGACACACTGTCCCTTTGGATGCATCTCTTGGCCCAAGCAACAAGCTTGGGACAATCCTCCACCAAGTTCATGTCCCCCAAAGTTTCAAAGGCATAGAACCAGCTATAAAATGGTATGAGAGCCACATCTACAAAACCAAATTCTTCACCACCAAAATAGGTCTTGTCACCAAGCTCACCTTCAAGCAACTTGAAGATCCCTGTGAGTTCTTTCTTTGATGCTTCTTTCTCCTCCCCTTCGCCCGGCTGAGTAAATCTGCAATTCGATCACAGTTTAATTAGTAACCGGTGTTGACTTTGATACCATGTTGAAGTCTCGAACTGAACATGTTACTTGTGAAGTAGATTGTAGCAAAAGCGATAAAAGAAATTAAAAGAAGCACACTTTTTAAGAGAATAAATTTTGGAATAAAAAAAATCCAAACAGAACTTGTTATGAACATATCTAAAGTTTCTATTTCGTACTAGGTAACTACAAAAGTGAAAATTTAGTGGAATTGCCCCCATGAAATTTTATCAGCCCAATCATAGTCTGCTAGGTGTTGGGACATGTTAATACTAATGAAAAGCAATTCAATAGCTACCCTAAAAGCCAAAAGAGGCACAATATAAACACAGTTTTTAACCGAAGCGCTTAACTGCTTGCCACAACCTGCTTTAGTTTATAAACACAAAGTTGGTAAGCAATAAAAGTAACAAACCTTGTTGTCAACATAGTCAGCCCAAAACCTAGCTTGTGCTCTCTGATAAGGATGAGAAGGCAAGAGAGGAGCTTTGTGGCTCCAAACCTCATCAATGTACTGCACAATCACAAGAGACTGACACAGTGGCTTGCCATTGTGGATCAAAACTGGTACTTGCTTGAAAACAGGATTCATTTGGAGGAGCAATGAGCTCTTGTTGCTCAAATCCTCTTCTCTTGACTCACATTCAATGCCCTTCTCTGCCAAGGCAATCTTCACTCTGTTGGCAAATGGGCTCATCAAGAGGTCCAGTAGGAGAATTTGCTCATTAGTGTCTGCCATTGTTGAAGCTACTTAGCTTGGGATTTGGATTGGGATGATGATATTGTGAAAAAACAACAATTGGGTTTTTATTGGAGAGGTGTGATGTGTAATGGGTGACCTCAAAGTTGTGGACTTTTGTTTATTGGAGTCTAGTTCTTGGCACTATTGTGTTTCATGTCAGCACTTACGCAAAAATTGATAGCTAAGACTTCTCTTCAGCGCATCCTTAAACTTGTCAACAGGAAGAAAAATATGACACCAAGGGATGCGATGAATTTGTTGGCACAGAACGTTCGCCATATCCATTTCGAACCTTTCTTGTCTAATCATCAGTCATTAACTAGGTCGGCGAGACTCTTTTGCTCTCGTTGATTAGTTGTTCACTAAATGTAGTTATTTCAAAAGAAATATCGACTTCTCTTTCACAATCAAAGTGAATTCTAATTAGATTAGAAGCATTGTCGATTAAATATGTCGAATGGGACTTGGGACAAATGGAGTAACAATTTGAGGGCATATATGCAACTCATATACAGCAATTATCCATAAGCTTACTCTCTTTCCGGCCACATTTTCATGGGAAAATTGTATTGCAACCATAAAATGAGGATTGTAATCGTATGCTAAAGATACCAAGTTTTGGAAGGATATATCATACAAAATGAACAGAATTCCCGTCTCGTTCTCAGCTGAAAAAACGACCAACCAGCCTCAAGGAAGAAGAAAACATTTTCCGGAAAAAGGTTGAACTCAGCTCTTTCATCCTTAATTCAACCTACAAGAATCAAAACCACGTTACCGGGAACAAGACCAACCTCCTGTCATTGCCAGCACTTGTTCAAAGAGTCACATAGCATAATATTGCGTACATCATACCACCGGTTCACGTCTTGGGAAAGACGTAATCATCAGTACAAGACCAATTAGAGATAATACAGATTTATACAGCAGCAAAGCTTAGCGGGCGACAAATTCCAAGACTCTGCAAAGATTATGAAGAATAGTTAAAGAAACAAACAAAAAATATGCATGTGAAAATTTTATTGGTCGTGTTTGAGAACTAGTAATTCATTTGAAATTCTGGATTTGGTACAAATTTAATGTTTGGATGGTCCAAGAAAGGAATTCAAAACATACATAAAGGTAGCGATTGGATTGTAATCATGCTTGGATTAATGAACTTTCCATTAATCATGTTTAGATTAATACTTGCTGTTCATGAAAATGGCTTTGGAATTGAAATTTCATTCCAATAACCATTCTTGATGTCCTTTTCAATTGCAAATATATATATATAT
>JAYMTH010001263.1:0-15583 GCA_036897465.1 Pelargonium australe | reverse complement strand
GGGGTGTCTTGGAACTAACTCTGCAACATGGAGCATCAACTGTTTTCCTGCAATTATATTCAAACACATATAGTTATGCATGAATTACCTACAATATACCTAAAAAAGTTAGTCACAACCCCTTGTGTTTGTTAGAACAAGTGCCCCTGGGGTACAAGGGAGAAAGTCCAACCCTAACAAACCTATCCTTAATGAGTAGTCATTAGTGAAATATATATATATATATATATATTGTCCCAACCTAAGTGTCACCTTTCATTTTGGGGAAGATAGTTATGTATGAAATACCAATAGTATCCCTAATCTTGATACAGACAGGACATCAGTAGAGCATATATATAGCAAGTAGTGAACACAAGATTAGATACTCACATATAGAGCAATGTTAAATACAGCTAATTCCATAAACTATAGGGATTGAATGGACCTACATTTTGGTACCATATATTTTGATACCGCATGAAGAACTAAGAAATAGGAACAGGCAGAAAACAGTAATAGAGATGCATATATGCAGATAGTAAGAAAACAAATAATATCCTCACTAGATGAAATGACTGGATCGTGTAGAGTTCTATATATCTTCTCTTTTCAGCAATACTCACACCCTACCTCTATGCATGAAATCTCGAAGATATGCTTTATCATTCTTCAACATCCAATAGCATTACATATCATGTAATAGCATAGGCAACTGCTAGACAAAAAACTATGCATAACAACACAAATTACATGAAAACAGACCCCAACTGCATATTGGAGTTTGAGATGACTGCAACAATCACCAATCTCCACATGCTATATCGTATACTTAGAGTTTATATAGACTCGAAGATAAAATACAACCCACTTGTTTATATATGGAGTTTGTCCATCCATGTTTCCTACCAAAACCTCCAACATTTCACAACTCATTACAGTGGGAAAAAGAAATCACATTGAATTTGCAACTAATTACATCAGGATTGAGCTCCAGTGGAGGCAAGAGAACAAATGATTCCCAATTCAAACACAACTACACATGAACATGCATATATATTGCATATCTACAGCATTCAATTTTTGTTAGTTCAGAAGCTGGAATGAAACAAGCAGCCCTGGACCACCTCAATTCCATGCAACATAGGTTCAAAGAAATAGCTAATAAATTACTTACTTAAAACCATTAATATACCATCAAATTCAATATTTATACAAATTTACAGCTCAAACCCAATACTCTGAAACAATATTCAACTCATTTCACTAATAAAAAAACTAACCTGTCTGTAATGTATGTCACAGTCAGCGAGAAATGAACACAGATCGGCGCAGGAACAGAAATTGAGAGAGAAGGAGATTGATGGAGATGTTTTATTGGGCTTGTTTGGGCCTGGTGTCTATATTGGTTTTTGGGCCTCTTTATATAAACGCACTCACAGTAGCACTACAGTGTAGAAGCACCTACAGAATCGAACCCACCAATACATCCCCATCGTGGACTTTTTACAAACCCCCGTCTTCTCCTCTTCTTCTTCTTCTTCTTCAGTATTGAAAATTGAAATACCGACCAGAAATTCTTCCAATTTCTTCGATTGAAAAGCAAAATTCGCACTGTAATTTGCAGTTGTTGAATATTTAGTGCTGTAGGAGTATAATTTTAGCGGTGCTGCTTGCTAGTGTCGATGGTGGTGTTGTGTTTTTGGTGATTGGTGGATATGGCTTCTACTGAGGGTTTAGTTCCCATAACCAGGAAGTTTCTGGCTTCTTATTACGATAAATATCCTTTTTCTCCCCTTTCTGATGATGTCTCTCGCCTTTCGTTGGAGCTTCGTTCTCTAGCCAACGACTTCCTCCATGATTTTCCGGCAACCGGAGGTTAAATTATCTCTATCTGCCATCTATTTCTGCTTATTCTTTGCTATTATTGATGTTTGTTTGTGTATATGTTTGAAGCTTGGATTCTTGAGATATTAACTAAATTAAGTTGTTTAGTTGTTGAATTAGTCAAATTAGACCATTTTTGGAGCTTTACTGACAAGTCTGCCATTGTAGTTGCTCACAATGCTAGTTTGCGTTTGGATTGTTGGATTTGATTAGAAATTCATGATATGAAATTTGAGACACAAAATATAATGTTTGGAAAACTATAGCATTCCAAATGACAAAATAAGAGTTGTAATTTGAAATTTTATGTTGTAAGCATGTTTTTAATTCTATTGGATTTGAGGCAACTCAGAATCCGAATTATTTGTGCATTCAAACATTGGATTCGATTTAAATTCAGAATTTGTTTTCAAATTCAAGAATCTAGAGCTAATTTACTTGGATGAGTTGTGAAATTGCATGTGTTAACAATTTACTGTATGGTTTTGGTGGACTATTTGACTTCCCTTACCTTCCAGTACCATCTTATTCTAGGTCTAAGCTCTTTGGTCCGTGAAGCAGACAGTCAACCTCCTCATAAAATTGATGAGAACATGTGGAAGAATCGTGAACATATTGAAGAAATACTTTATTTACTTGAAAAATCTCACTGGCCGTCACTGGTAAGTAAGATATACACTAATTTGGCGATTTTTTTGTTCAAAATTGGGGATAAATAATCGGAATGGGAATGAGATTCTCATTGTTCATGTTTGGATTATGATTTTTTGGTCATGAAAATGGCTATATAATGTGAGTCTCATTCCCATTCCCATTCTTGATTTCGATTCTATTTGTTTTTTTAATCAAAATGCTACCTAATGTTTCTTGTAAGATGTTATCATCAATTTTTCTTTCCAGATAAACTACATAAAATTATCAAGTTTCCCCTTAGCACTGCAATTTAACTTGAGGTGTTGGTATTAATGTATATTATGATTTATGAATGCATTTGCTTCATGAGTATAGCTTCAACAACAACCCACAGCTGAAGATGCTGAATTTGCTTTTCTTTTGGGGAAGCTCAGAGATAAATTTAAGCACACCTTGACAGTTCTGGAGTCATTCCAGTCGAAAAATTCTGAACACATTTTCAACACAGGTTAGTTCTTTCAATTATTTGTATATTTATCTGCAACTTTTGCGAGACTTGAATCACTTCCTTGCCAAATCTTATATGCAAGTTACATCATCTTTTTTTTAGATGTTGTTGTATGTATAAGTTGATGGGAAAATTTAAAGTTGTGCTTATAATGCTTATCAATGACTATGTCAAGACACATTAGCTCTGTGTGACTTATGCCTTCAATTTCATTCACCTCTTGCTAACTATGTTGGCTTATAAATCACCCTGCTCATGAAAGTTCTTCAGTTCATTTCTTTTGGTGTGTGGTTTACTCTAGTGCAGGTAACATCACCAGTATATAATGGTTTGTGTCTAGTGTGCTTTGTAGAAAAGAAATTTCTATTCTTCATACCTTCAATTTCCTTCAAGTAGGCTTATCACCCAAACATCATCAATTAGGATGCCATTAGGATCAAAGCTTAATTGGCTTCAATTTGCTATTTGCCAGTCTTGTATAATAGATATATAGAACATAAACTTCATAGCTTTAGAAATAAGTATATGCCATTGGTTAACTAATGTTTTAAACCAAAAGAAAAGTGCTCATGTATAGAAGCACTCGCGGTTTTTGTGAATGCTCATTTACATGTACTGTGTCAAAAAGTTAAAAAAAATCATTGTATCCACTGTTGATCAAATGGTCAAATATTGCAATGCATATGTATGGTGTTGTTGCCTGTGGGTAAATTTGAGCCAGATTGCTTGTAATGATGACTTCTTTAATAAGACGAGTTATGTTGAGTCAAACTTTAACTACCTGTTTTTGCTTTAGTATCCATTTGCTTGTAATGATGACTTCTTTAATAAGACGAGTTATGTTGAGTCAACACTTTAACTATCTGTTTTTGCTTTAGTATCCATATTCATACATACATGTCAACAGTTCATTTTAAGATGTAATGTTTTCAATTTGATTATATATGAAGAAAAAAAATGGTTAAATCATGTGACATCAACTTATTAGAGCTTCATGACATTAGTTGTGCCAAAGCCATATCAATTGGTTATGTTTCATGGACAATACCGAGGCTACTGCCAAAAGAGATAGTCATCAATTGATTTTGGAATATTTGAATATTTTGCAGTTATGACCTACATGCCTCAAGATTTTCGTGGAACACTTATTAGACAACAGAGGGAACGCTCAGAGAGGAATAAGCAAGCAGAAGTTGATGCTTTGGTTAGTTCAGGTGGAAACATAGGTGATAGATATGCTCTATTATGGAAACAGCAAATGGATAGGTAAACATCCACAATTTTCTTTAATTTAGTTGATGCGCTAGCAATGAATGAATTTTTGTATCATTCTTGGTTTTGCTTGCAGGAGGAGACAGTTGGCTCAACTTGGTTCTGCTACTGGTGTTTACAAGACTCTTGTGAAGTACTTGGTTGGAGTTCCAGAAGTAAGATCCCTTAGGCTTCTTGTTTAGCCTGCACTTTTGTCTTGGACCCTTGATTGGTCTTATAGCATTATATTTTTAGAAGTGACATTGTATTATATATATCCGAACCAAGCTTGAGCTTTGCTACTGGGTAGTGACTTTTAATCCTGAAGCTTAGGTTGGTTCAGCTGAACTCAGCTCAAATATTCCCCTTAGTATAGAGTTAGTAGTCATATGGATTATTTTTCATTTTAAGTAGACTGTTATGCGTAATTTGATAGTGTCATTTTTTTAATAATGTTTTTCTATTTGTGCAGGTTTTACTTGATTTTATTCGCCAAATAAATGATGATGAAGGGTATCCTTCCATTTTGTTGTTAATTGCCCCTTAAACAATAGATATTGTAGTTATTTGGATAATATTCATCTAATGGTGTCATTATGTTTATCAGCCCCATGGAGGAACAACGGCAACGCTATGGACCGCCCTTGTACAACCTAACGACAATGGTGCTTGTTATCCGATTATTTATGTCATTATCATGGGGGCAATATGATGCAAAAAAACTGTGAGAATTTTAGCAGTCTTCGTATTTTCAGTTTAAGATAAAGGGTAAATTATACGGTTCTTCCATGAAGTATCCTGATTTTAAGTTGCCTCCCTCTGTTTTTAGTAATCACGTGATTTTCTTCCCTTTGGGAATATTGGGTTAAGTAGTTAGCTGCGGTTAAATATTACATAACATCAATATCCACAATCCTTTTGAACTAAAAAAACACAGGACATGATTTCAATTAGCTTTTCATGTTCCTTTTTGACGTTTACCTCAAATATAATAAATGCAACAAGCTGACAAATGATAGGATAGCTTGTTAAGCTGATCATACTTAAAGTACTAAATAAACTTATGATATTTTTAGGGTGATCCCCTGTAACCTTGATCAAAGGTGTGAGGTTTTTAGGTACAGTATTTGAGGATTGTTCGCTGTGCATGCTGCTGAATGCCCCCCTTTCACTTGGCATGCTACAAACTATTCTTTCTTTCTTCTCCTATTGAGAGGTGTGGCAATCAAAAAGTTAATGTTTGATTATGTCTTCATTATTGTAGTTAATTATTGGAAAGTGGAAGTACCTTGGGCAAGAGAAGTTGGCAATTTGTAAAATGAAAATTAGAGGTTTTGGGCAATAATTATGGAGAGATATCAAGTTTATGTAGAATTGGCATGAAAAGGAGGCAGCAGCTCAAATTTTCTCGAAATCTCTAGAGTGACATCTGCATAACTTTAATGTTCTTGTTGGTTTCCTTTTTTGGGTTCCCTTAACAATAGTTGGGCCTTTTTATAAATTATACTACTCATCTAAAATAGGTGAGGTGACTTTAGTATTGGGATACTTGAAGGGATGTCCATGTAATTTCCCTTAAGTTTGTTAGTAATAACATATCATGGATGATTTGATGCAATTGACATTTTCTTTGTTGCTAATGTTTCTCAATGCTTCTTTGGTAATTTAACTGGGCAGAAAAAAACACCATGTAGCTGTTTTAGAACAAGCTGTTGATGTCTACAGCTCCGAATTCGAAAGGTTCATCAAATGCATTAGGTATTATTATATATATCTGTTTCAATGTTCCTATAATTATAAGTCGTAATTTATTTGTCTTTGTTAATATGGGGGATGACAACATTGTTTGTTATGCATTAACTTTGATAAATTGATTGGTAAATTAAGTATTCATTTTTTTTTTTTTTTGTCAACATAATTTACTGGCTTCAATTAACTGCCCCTTCTATTTTTCGTCTGCTGTGCTCTGAGGCAGACTGAAGTTTGAAGCGTAAAGGAGATGATATTGGCCTTTTTTTAGATTCTTTATTTTTTTATTTTTATTTTTTGTGTGGTTTAGTTGGGTATTGAGCTTTAAGCATATCCAACTGCTACTGTGAACACTTAGGCTTTAATGTAGGCTATTGATGTTGTTCATCATGTCTTCAATGTCAAACGGGTCGGGGGAATTCACGGGACTTTGTAATTAGAGCAAGGGTTTATGAGAACTAGGCCTGGTTGAAATCTGGTCCATTAAAGCCTAGTGTTATTATATTTGAGGGTCGGGATTGTATCACAGAACAAACCATCTACTTTAATAATACTCAGTATAGAACATTAAAGTAGATTTCTAAACAAGACTGAAATTAAGAACCCTTATAAGACCACTTGGATTTAGAGAAACCTACTACAAATTTGTCCATCACTAGAGCTGTGTAACTACCAGAATAAGAGTATCCACATTGAAGGTCCCCAATTCATTGGACCACAAATGGGTCCTCAAAAAAACATTCAGACCTTTGATATAGAGAAACTTGTAAGAGGTACATGCCCTTAAAAGAGGTCCAGGACCTCAATGGTCACTTCTTTTTTAATTTATTAGCCAATAACATAATAACATGTAGCAAATAGAGACAAAATTTCTTAAAATATAATAAGTGATGATATGATAATATGAGACTCCATTTGAGTCCCATAAATGGAAAATTTAATTTTGATGATGATCCTTCCTTCCTGTTGTGGCAAAATATATATATATATAGCACATAGGGACTCAATTTGAGTCCCTTTGATGCGGATGCTCTAAGTAGCTTGTGTAGTAATATGTGGGACCTACTTCTTGGCCATCCCTCCAAATTAATAGTTGTGACTGATAAATTTTTCCCATTATTATTCTCACCTATAAACCTCTTTTTTTCCTATCCATTTTTGTATTATAATTGTTGCTATTGGGCATTTTTGTTTTGATTAATTTGTGTTAGTTTCTTGTTATGTTTATTATTGTTTTTTTTTTTTTTTTGTCAGTGAGGTCTTTGCGAATTCCCCATTCTTTATATCGGCAGAGGTTGCTGGCACATTTGAAGCAAAGTAAGTTTTCATGTGCTGTAATGATATTGGTGTCAGTATTTCCAGTTTGAAGTTCTGTTATGGTGTGTTTGGGGACCATCATTTCATTTGAAATGTTGGATTTGAGCCAAATGAGGTGTTTGGGAACTCCAAGAATTTGGATTTGCATTTGAGTGAAATCCAATAGCATTCAAAGCATGCATAGAACATGATGTTTCAAATGACAGCTCTTATCTTGTCATTTGAAATTCTATGGCTTGCCAAACATTATATTTGTATTTGAAATCCAAAATTTCAAATGACGAATTTCTTATCAAATCCAAGTTTCCAAACGCAACCTTAGTTTATTCTGTACAGGAAAAATGATGATTACAAGGAGACAATTATTCCTGCCGGGAAAACATTTGAGGTTTGTTTTCACATCTGGTTACACGATTTTTCCTTTATGCATGTTGATTTATTCATGTACTATTGCACTAAGAAATTGGCAATCATAAGAGAAGTATAAAAAAAGAGAGTGATTGACTGATTGCTTAGTGAACTATTCTCTCTATGTTATATAATATTATTTTGTTACTGAATATTCATCCAAGCATCATGTATATTATTGAATGGTGCAATCTAAACCTTTAGGAAAGAAGAAAGTTGCATATCTATAACTATATTATGACTTGAGATTAGACTTCATAATATACAGATTTGAAATTTATCTTAGACTTTGTATTAATGGCGAGCAGGGTAGAATGTTACATTTGTTATGCCTCTTGAAACAAATGTCTTTGTAATGAGACAAAGAATTTCAAGTAATAGAAATTTCAGAAAAGCTTTTGTAAGTTTTCATGCCATCTTATGCTGTCACTAAAAAGTCAAAGAGGATTTATGGAGAGTCATGCTCTATGATTTAATTTGGTATTATCTTGAAGATAAGAATTATCTGAAAGTTGATGACTGCTTCAATGGTTTTTTAAAATCAGATTTACATGATTAAATAATAATACCATAAAATCAACCCAGTAACATACCACTTCTTTCCTTACTTTCTCAACTATGGTGCTAAACTTTACTCCAACCCAAAAGCATAAGTTGTTAGATGGAGGGCCCAACTAATATCAAGTAGTGTCAGAATTCTTTTCTTTCTGTGTGGGTTACTTTAACACCCCGACTAATGCTGCATGTGAACCAATAAGGGAGGCAGCACATATGGGTCATTAGGCCCAAACCTACACTCTGATAGCATGTTAAATTTTTGTAAAACCTAAAAGCTTAAGTTTTTAGGTGCAGAGCCCAACTAGTATATCAAGTGGTGCCAATTATCACATTCTTTCAATGTGAGATACTTAACAAATGCATATGCATACTTAGATGTATTACTTGCATATTAGCATAACAAATGTAGAAAAGTTTTAAAGGTGGAAAAATACTATTAAATTCTGCAAGGGGCAATGAATTCAGGTGGTGTCTTATGATTCAGTACATGGTATTTGTAACAAGAATTAGGTTGTTGCACACCCTTTAAAAGTAGTACTGGTCAGGCTGACATGAAATGTATATTTTTTATATAATTTTACATCTTTATATCTCTGTCCTGGTTCATAAATATTTATTCAACTCGCTTATAAGCATTAATTTGTTGCATAGATTAGTGATAATTGTTGGAACGATAGAAATTTTCTTTTCAGTTGCGTTGGTTTGAGTGGGTGTATTCGATGGCATGATTGTCTTTTTTCACTCAGATGTTCTAAACATTCTTAGCTCTTATGATTGAAATGGTGTTGGTATCATAATAGTATGATGATATTGCTCTTATAGGTGCCTTTGATCGTGGAATCAATAAATTCATATATTGCTTGGAACTTCTCATTGGGCCAAGGGAAGATGAACCTGGTAATATTCTATGGCCAGTGGTGGTGTTGACTACTATGGGTTTTACTGTTACTATTTCTTTTAAGCTTTGTGGGTGGTATTCACACGCCTACCATTCTTTTGTTATTTTATATTCATGTTGCTCCTTAGGTGGAGGTCTTTCCATGGAGCTTATGGGACCTTTTTAATGTCTTTTAGGCAAGGCTAAGTTTTTAACTCATTTATAGCGTTATGGTGATGACAAATGTAGGTCTGAATGATCTTTCTACTCTTTCATCTGGACCACCAATAGTGTTTTAGAATTTAAACCTTATTTCCACGGAAAAAATAATAAGATTTAAGTGGCATTTTGATTGATTGCAAAAATTGAAGGCCAGGTCCTCATAATTTTTTTATGTAGCCTTTTATATGAATGGTATGAGATTCTAGGTAATAGCTTTGTGTGTGAGGATTAAGCTTCATGTTGTTCATCAGGATATTGGATTCAGCGTGGAGTATACAAGTCCTACTGGGGAAAGAAGTGTAAGTTAAACTACAAAGTTATAACACTTCTCTGAAGTTTGAATTCTTTTCCCATTCGCAGCCCTTGTTATATATGTCGTGAGTTTTTTACTTTAGTTGCTTTTATGTTATATTGATGACGGTGGTGGCATGGTGCTTATCAAACAGATGATATTACCTTACCGGCGTTATGAATCTGACGAAGTGAGTTCCATTTAAAACACCGTTTTCTGTGTTTTGTAGTACAATAATGGACTAATTGGATGAATTTTATTGATGTTCTCACAGGGAAACTTCTGCACATGCATGGCTGGAAACTATAAACTCATTTGGGACAATTCATATTCAACTTTTTTTAAAAAGGTTAGATATTTATAATAGGAATAATAATAATTTACTGTTATAGTATTGTCAGTTCTTTGGTTTGAGGACTTTAGTTTTCCTTTTCAAGTTACGTTTATGTTTGTTTTCTTTGGTTTTGTTAATTAGCTAGTATATCCCATTGCCTTTGTCTACTAGGGACTAGGGTAGATAGTCTTTTTTGTTTTGGATTCAGAGCGGGTTTGGTATGATTGCAAGTCCATTTTTACCCTTGTTGTCGCATAGATGAATGAATGAAATACCACCGATAATTGTCTGCGAGTGATGTACTTGTAAAAGACACGCAACAAGTGTTCGGGTAGTAACTTGGATGTTTTGACATGAGTTGGTGGATTTGGTTTGTTGTAGGCGTTGCGTTACAAGGTGGACTGCATACCCCCAGTTGTGGAGGCATTGCAGCCTGCAACTGAGTCCGAGATGCAAGAAAAGTGATGCTTTTTGATGACTTGTTTACATTCAGATGTATTATATTTTCACTGGTGGGTATGTTTGTTTGTAAGATGTGAATTAATTATCACACTTTAGTTTTATATTCATGATTCATATGATTGATGTAAGGCAGTATTTATTCAGCCAATGAAATGGATATAGATAATTTATGAACGTGGTTGGGTAAACCGGCCTGAGAAATTAATATTATTAGTCAAATATTGATGGCACCTCTTTGGAAATCGCCCCGGTGAAGTTTTTCGGAATGAGCCGAGGACATAACCCATCGTTATAAATTTCATGTTAGAGGCGTGGGAGCTCATAAATGGGGGGATCCAAGTGTCCGTCCTCGCTAGCGTTTTGCCCCAAAACAAGCCGTTCGAATGTATTAAAGGTAGTTTTACGAAAGCCAAAGGCGCGTCCTCCTTAGTGTATAGACTCAAAACAAGTTGTTCGATCGTAATCGCGCAATTTTATGAAAATGAACTCCATGGGCTCAAAACACACTACAAAATTAAGCGGGACTCATTGGAAAGATAAGACATAGAAACTTGGAGGAACAAAAATTTATAGCATATGACTAGCGTAAGGTTACTTAAGAGCTCTTCAAAGTTGCTTTTTTGGTCACCTGTTTGTGATGGTACTCATTGGAAAATGGTCCCCGGGGAAGTTTTACGGAGTGGGATGAGGACATCACCCAACGCTGTTAAGTTCATATTAAAGGCGTGTGAGCTAAAAAAATGGGAGCCAAAAGCGCGTCCTCTTTAGCGTGTAGCCCCAAAACAAGTCGTTCGATCGTAAAACGCACAGTTTTTCAAAAACAGACCCCACAAGCTCTAAACACAACACAAAATTAAGCGAGACTCATCATTAGAATGATAAGACATAGAAGAACGCGGCGAAATTAAAATTTCCAACATATAACTAGCGTAGATCCACATACGAGCTCTTCAAAGTTGCTACTTTTTCGGCCACTTGTTCGTGTTGGTACCTCTTTGCAAAACGGGCCCCATGCGTGGAGGACAACACCCTTCATAATAATAATAAATAATACAATATGAATAATAAATCTCCACCAAAACCCCTTTTGCTAAAGCCTAAAGCAAGTGGTAAATTTGCAACATTTGATCATATATAATTTTACTTTTGTGATTTCCTCCAAGATACACTATAATGAAAACAATTACTCCACCAAATAATACCTTCTTTTTTGTCTCAATGGAACAAGAGGTGTCATGTTCAAAGTGGAATCTTATTTTCAACTCAAGTTAGGCATCATATGCAATAAACAAGCTTTGAAACACCAGTTCTTTACATAGCAATACACAGTCAACATGCATGAACTACACAGTGCAAGTAATGTATAACAAACTGTCATCTGCTTTAGTAACTATACTGAGGATTAACCTTGTAATCCTCAAATCCAATAACATAAACACATGTTTTTTTTTTCTTTTTTGCCACTTCCTCCAATCACAAAACTGTCTCAACTGGACATGAAATAAAACCAACAACTATAATATGATGAAAATGTGAAATTAATCACCTTGGAGTACTTATCGACCATCAGCAGAAGTGAAAGAGTCTGCAAATCCAGCAGGCTTCGCTGGAATGCTTCCCTTGCTATCAGTCACACTTGTATAGCTCAATCCTCGGCTTTCAGCTTCTTGCCAGTCCTTCAACATCTGCGAAAGTGGCAGCGTGTAATCAATCCCCGAATAAGTCTCTGACTCATCATTAACTGGCTTCCACTTCTCGACCAGAGGGGACAGCACATTCACAGCATGGCTCATATCAGGCCGATGGTTGGGATCTCTTGCAGTGCAGTGTCCGGCCAATTCGGCTATGATTGCAATGCTCTCAAAAGTCTCGCTGTTTACTTCAAGAGCTGGATCAATTGCAGCTACAAGGGTTTCTGTGCTTGATTTGATCCGCCAAAACCACTCAGCCAAGTACCGGCTTTCCTCAGAGCGATCCTCGTCTAACGCCATTAGTCCGGTTAAGAGCTCCATTAAAACCACGCCGTAGCTGAATACATCAGCTTTAGTCGTGATTTTCCCCATAACTGAAATATGGATGCAACCAAGTGTAAATCAGCATCATAAAACAGAACACTAAGGTTGCGTTTGTATTATTAAAAAAAATTGAATGGGAATGGGATTCCCAAGACTTTTCATGAACAAAATGTCCTAATACAAACATGATATTCTCGTTTCTCATTGTTTAATAAAAATTCTAATCCAAATGCAGCCTAAAAGAGAACCAGTGAACAGAACAGGACGGTGAGTTACACATTCCATCTAAACAAGGTAGGAAAAAAATATTTGGAACATTGCAAAACCGAGATGGCATTTCGAGAATCATACTTAAATAGTGTCTAACATGTTACGTGCCAATCAATGCCATAACAAGTATCTTGCGGAGAATAAAAAAACAAAATATATAATATCTTACCGGCATATTCAGGTGCAAGGTAGCCAAATGTCCCAGCAAGCCTGGTTGCAACCGACTTATCACCATCTGGCGCAAGCTTCACCAACCCAAAATCTGAAACCTTTGCCCGAAAATCATCGCCCAAAAGAATATTTGAAGACTTGAGGTCTCGGTGTATAAAGGTCTGGCGGGCCAGATTGTGAAGATACTCAATCCCTCTAGCAACATCCAAAGCAATTGAGAGTCTCTTCGTCCACGATAGAGGTTCGAGTTTAAGGCTTTCCCAGTGGAAAAGGCGCCGGCTAAGAGCGCCTTGAGACATGTACTCGTAAACAAGTAGCCTCTCGTTGCCTTCAATGGAGTACCCTAAAAGAGATACCAAATGTCTGTGCCTAACCTTTGAAAGTACGCCGATTTCAGCTTGAAACTCATCCAAAGCTTTGTTGCACATTATTCCCGCTTCCATTCTCTTAACTGCTATTTTTGTCCCGTCTTCTAGCTCTCCTTTATACACAACTCCAAATCCACCACGACCAAGCTCATTTTCTCGTGCAAAGTCCTTGGTCACCTTGCGAAGAACTTGAACAGAAATGATCAAGTTTCCGGCTTCAATTGAACGAGAGTTCTCCGTCATGTTGCTGTATTCACTTAAGGCACTAGCCCCAGTTTGATTGGATAAGCCTCCACTGCTTTTATTCGTAACTGCGATCTTGATTATGTTCTCGGGATCATAAGGGTCTCTAGGATGAACCACGATAGAACTGGGATCTTGTACCATGCCTTTCCTCTTCTTACGACAACATAGAAACAGAATAGCCACCAAAAGAGCCAATACTCCAAAAGCTATAATTCCACCACCCATAATCACCTCCGTTTTTAGTCTTTTCGAATTTTTCGGTTGAGGAACTTGTTGGACTGTAATTGGGGAAGATGTGTTATTTAAGGACGGTATCCGCGGGGCACTTGAAGGCGTGTTGTCTGGTGGAAATGTTGAAATTTCAGGTGCCGGACTGGTAATCGGAGAGGGGCTTTTAGTAGACTGATTAGCAACCAGAAGAGGATTTCCTTCACTGATGATCCTCACATTATCGCGAAATTTTGGCAACGGAGGCTCAAAATTATTTCCACTTAAATCTAACAGTCTCAAAGATTTCAATTCTGTAAAATTCTTAGGTATGGTACCATTTAGACTGTTCCCACCTAGCCTAATCTCAAGCAATGAACTTAACATTGCAAGTGAAGGACTCAATGTACCAGTAAGGTTTCGCCTAGGCAAATTTATCATCGAAACCTCCGATTTGGGATTGCAACTCAATCCCAACCATGGCCCTTTACACGGATCATTACCAGACCATTGAGTAACTAGATTCGCCGGGTAACTGACATGATCAAGAAAACCCAAAAGTGAATCAACTTGTGGTGCACATTGCAACCCGGGTTCGTCTTGACAAAAGCAATTGGAAGCATAAGTAGCATTTACAGCTTTAAACTTTGGTATTGGACCCATTAGTTGATTATTGTCCAAAACCAAATTCTGAAGCTCCATTTTAGCCAAGCTATCAGGAATAAGACCCACAAGTTGGTTCTGGTTCAAATTGAGGTCTCTTAAAGAAGTTAAAGCTCCAATGGATTCTGGAATCTTACCAGTAAACTTGTTCCCATGAAGCCAAAGCTGTGTCAGCATTTCCATGGACCCCACCGCTTCGATGGAACCAGTGAGCCCTCCTCCACCTTCAAGCTGATTATTCAACCAAAGTATCTGCAACAAGGACTGACCAAAACTAGGGATTTCACCAGAAAGCCTGTTGTAGCTAAGTTTGAGCACAGCAAGAGATGGCAGATCCCCAAGAAAAGCAGGCAAAGGACCAGCCAAATTGGTGTTCATGAGGGACAGATTGGTCAATTGGACAGACTTGGAGAGATCATCAGGAATAGACCATCCATGAGTCTTGTTAAGCTCCAAATTGTAATCCAAAGCCAGAACCCTAACACTGGTGAGACCTTGAAAGAAATCAGAGGGAATGGAGGTGAAGTCATTGTAGTCCAAGTAAGCAAATTCCAACTCAGACAAGCCACTAAAAGATGGCAAATTCCCATTGAGCTTGTTCCTCTGGAGACCCAAATTGGAGAGCTTGGAGAGATGGTTGAAGTTTTGGGGAAGAGGACCCTCAAGACCCAAACCCTGAATCTGAATTTGAGAGACTCTGTCACCAGAACAGAAGATGTGAGGCCATGAAGGAGGGCCACATGGATCATTCCCATTGGCTGGCCATTTGAGGAGCTCTGGGTTCTTCAACCCTTGTCTGAAATCACTCAGAATCTTCAGGTCATTAGGATCTGTGGCTCCATCAGCCACTGTGACAATCAGCCACCACAACAGAGCCACAACAACACCACCACCACTACCTTCCATGGAACAAATCACAATGCACCTGAAAATGGGAGATTTTGGAGCATAAAAAAAAGCACAAAAAGGAGGGATTTTTAAAGAAATCCATATGGGAAATATACAGGTACTCATCAAATCAATCTCTCTTAATTTTCTTTCAATTTAGTGTTGTGGTCCTCTCAATGATAACCGCAAAACCAACCCTAGGAGATAGAGAAATCCCCAAAACTTAGGGTTCACACAACACACACACACTATCAAGAATTCACAGAGAAATGAACTCG
>JAYMTH010001262.1:0-15583 GCA_036897465.1 Pelargonium australe | reverse complement strand
CTCAACAAAAGTTTTTTTCATTTTGCCCAAAAAAAAAAAAAAAAAAAAAAAGTACAAGCCCATTATTGTTTACTGCAAAAGGCAAATGATATTCAAACTAGATTTTATTTGAAAGATACACCAAATAATCACTGATCATCAATTAAGAACTAACTACTAAGCAATATCACTGTCTTTTAAGTGTACACAAATTGCCATTACTGGCTCAGTAAGGAACAAATGGTTTCCATTCAAACGTACATGTATTCACCACCACGCACAGCATTTGCAGCACCTTTCCTATCTTCTTCGGCCTCCTTTTCCCGCTCTTTCCAGCTCTCATAGGCGTGATCATCAGTCTTCAGCTCATGTCGACATATTGGACACGAATTATGCTCATCCTGCCATTATATCAGATTAATCAAGCCCCCATATGATCAAACTATTCATTACAACTACAGATTAATAGAATTGTGAACAACAAAACTAATAGCTATATCTTATGATTGAAGGTAAGTGTATAGTACCAGCCATGGCTTTAGGCAAGGAGGGTGGAACATGTGCTCGCAAGGCAACTTTTGCATTTTGTCATCTACAACCAAGTTCTCCCGGCAAACCGCACACTCTACATCTTGTCCGAGCTTGGCCATGATTTCCTCTGTAATAGTTATGACTGGAAGCTTAGCAACTACTTCTTTACTGGCAGGTGGAACTCTTGGGGCGACAGGACCACCATCCAGAAGCTTAACAACAGAAGCATTCATGACACTCAAGTTAGCTCTTTTTAGGAGACAAAATATAATATTGCTTTTAAAGAAAAACCAATCTATCAATGAATTATTAGCAACAGAGCAAAATAAAACACAGGTATCAAATAAAAAGAGAATGATGCTTCGTATAACCAATTTGAATCATTCTAGTGTGCAAAATTGTAATAAAAAATCAATTTGTATAAGCTCACTTCATCACTAACTTCAAAGAAGAGAGGTGAATGGAATTTTCTTCTCCTATCTTTCCTACCGGTGTATTAGGAAGCCAACATTTCATTTGAAATGCTGGATTTGAGCCAAATGAAGTGTTTGGATACTCAAAAGAAATTGAATTTGGATTCGAGACAAATCCAGTTGCAGTCAAAACATGCATACAACACTACCCTATCATCTGAAATACTATGATTTCCCAAACATTATATTTGTATTTGAAATACAACATTACACATCCCAAATTTAAAATGAGGACTATCAAATCAAATTCATGTTAACAAACGCAACCTAAGGCAATAGCTTGAATGCACGGCAGAGGGAATTAAGGAGTACCTCGGGAATAGCATTGTCCAAATTATTTATGAGTTCTTGAAGTAAATGAGAAGCATCCTCCGACAAATTGTTGTTTTGTTCCAGAGCTTGGGAAGATTCTGCTGCAAAAAGCGCAGCAGCGCTCTGCAAGAGATTTGCCTGCACCAGCCACTGAGGTTGCGGAGGCTCAGGATCCACAGTTAGATGCCCTTCAAACAGATACCCTAAATCAAAACATCAAAAACACATTAAGAAAATCACATCACAATCACCAAAAGCCTCCACAAAATTCACAAGCAAAAAAACTATAATCACAGCCAAACCTCGATTGCTTGGCACAGACTCCGAATCCACAGATGAATTCTCAACTTGGTGCAGCTGTTCCCGGGCCTGAGCAATGCAAGACCTCAAGTGGTTCTTCTCCGATGGTTCAGACACCAGAGCCAGCGCCTGCTCAAAGAGCCCCAATCCAGCAAACCAAAAACCAGGTGCGGTGTACCTCGTCTTCAATATGGTAGCAACTCGACACACCACAGAATACAACTGGAACAAAAATTCTCCATTAAAAAACAATCCACACACAACCGATCACATCAAATAGGCACTCCGTAATTGAAAACCCTATCTCCCATTACCAAATTCACAGCATATACAACACATACATATAAATCAATGGAAAAAAAAAATGTAGGCGGAGACGAACCGATTTGCGGAGGGAGGGAGAGGCGGAGAGGTAGCGATCGCGTACGAGAGAATTGAGCGAAGAGACGGCTTCTTCAAATCTCTGCTTCTTCCCCAACTGCTTCTGCAATTCGTCCAACTGTTGCTTCAAAGCTGCTTCGCTCTCCATTTTCGCTGTGTCAGATTTTGATTTTTGCTCTTCTCCGGCGATTTAGCATGATTTTCTCAATCCATGGCTCTGATTCTATGATATAGTGAGCCACTTTCTTGTCCAGGAGGAAACCGATAGAACCTGTTTCGTTGTCTCTTCGCTCGGTGCCAGTCTGCCAGATGTGAATTCAATTCTTGGTCAGTTGATCAATAAGGGTTTGACACGTCAGCTAGGAATCTTTTTGGTCGGTGCCTAAGCCCGTAAACAAATTTAAGGCAAGCCCAGGACTGGGCTTACAAGGCCCACATTGGGCTGGGCTCACAATCTGAGCTTTACCATCAGATTGGGGGTTACCGTCCCTTCTATGGTCGAGATTCGTATTGAAAGTTTAGTATTTTACTAAATAAGTCTTATCGAACTCAACTTGTTTATTAAATGGGTTAATAACACGACACAAATACGAGTCATTTATGAGCAGGTTGACACGAGATGGCACGGCTAACACGACACAATGAGTTAAATTTACGTTGTGTCACGATTTATGATCCAAATTGTTGTATGAAGCAAACAAGTCGCGAACACGAAGTTTTGTATAACCATGAGGTATTCAGGGTGGGTGGCGATCAGCACGGGTATGTAGGTTAAATCTCATTCGAGCCGGGAAAATCCTCTGCGAGTCTCCCTAGACTAGATAGATACCAGAAAATGTAGGTAAAAAAGAACAAAAAAACTGTCATGGGTGAGGAACAAGATAGGGCAACCAATCATGGAGAAAACTGTACACAAACACAAGTGTATTATCAATAATTTTGTCTGATTTCCATTGTCAACTTCATGCCAATTATCCATTGGCAAATGTTGCTAAAAGAATTTGAGATACAGTTAACAATTGCATCAATAGAATACAATCAACACAAATTTTGAATAAAAGTAGCATATGGAACTCCTAAATCCTCAACATTCCGTCTACATCACACAGAAGCCTCAATCCTTGGCTCGAACGAGAAAGAAGACATGAACTTTGCTGGTTCGCCGTCGATAGAGCACTCGGGCAATTCAGTCCATTCATTGGACTCCAAATCACACAGAATGTTGCTAAAAAGCTCAGTAGAGTTCAAGCAGATTAAAATCCGGTTCCCAGCTCCAATGCAGTTTATATCCACCTTCTTGCCATAAAACTCGTGTGACATCGCAGGAGGCATTGCAGCAATCTGCTGCCACGACTTTGTAAACTCGTCAAATCTCCATACCCTGAGGCTTACACTTTCAAGAAACTCGGATAGCACTACAACGAGCATCTGTCCTCTGCACTCTACAACGTCAATGGAGTACTCAGAAAAGGCTGGCAACAGCCTTGGGTACTCGGAGAAGTACTTGCGTGCCAGATTGCACGCCACAACCGTCCCAGATGAGCTAAGAAAATACACAATCTCCTCACCATCTTTCACGGTAATAACAGGAGAGTATTGCTTGGAAGGGCTTCTCTGCATATTAGTTGCCACTACATTTCCGGCCTTGCTGAGGAAGTACACAGCATCATCCTCGTTTGAGTCAGGATCCGGAGAATTATCGCCAACCTTTCGGCTCAAGGCAATCTCATCCTCCCAGCCATTGATGCTTGAGTTATAGACTTTGAACGAGAGATTTGGAAGTTTGCCAAAAACCAATACTAGCTTGTAAGAGCTCGGGTAGTTGGAACAAGTATTCATTACAATGGCATGGAGAGACTGGTTTTCTTGGGAAAAGTCATGGGTAGGGAGCTCAATGCAGGATCCCGTCACTGGATTGCATATAATGAAGTTTCCGGATACATTACGGAAGCAGATCAACCCGCCTGAGGCAGCAACAGGCATGGAATTGCAGTTTGAGTCTTTTTGGAGGAGGGGCGGATGATTTAGCTTCTTCCAACTTCTTTCCGTGGAGTCAAAGACAATGGATTCTTTGAGCTGTGGATCGACCATGAAAAACCAGGGATCTCGAGAAGGAATCTGAGAGCAGGCGAGCTTGAAACTCTCAGAAGCAGCCACCGATTTCCATCTTTTGCACACTGAACTGACTCGGAAAAATGAGGAGGTGGGTAGCCATGACAGGACCCTTTCGACAAGGTCCTGATTCAGTTCCTCCATAGAGAAGATACCGTTGTTTTCTTCCAGGAACTTTCTCTTTCGAGACGCTCTCGAAGCCCACCAATCACCATACTCCATTGGTATGGATCGGAAACTTGGTGAAAAATCAACTGCAATTGTAAGGAGTAATGGTGTTAATATGTGCCAACAGTTGCATATAGTAAAACTCAACTGTATACATATGCAAATAAAAGTCTACTAGGAAAAGAACATCAACCTTAATGAAAGCAGTCAAAACACGGAACTTAAAAGTAATTTTATCGGCAAAGAAAAGATCAACAACAAGAAAGCCAAAAGAGGGCAACAAAGAAAGAACCAGAATATAGAAAACAGGGAATTTGAACATGGGTCATTGAGAAAAAGGAAACTTTGAGCCTTCAGAGGCTTCTTGGCATCACCAGATGCAAAACCAGAACAAGGGTTTGTTCTTGGAGATGTGGATTAGAAGAATTAGACAAAAAATAAGTAAAGAAGACATAGAAATGCACCAAGCAAGAAATGGAGTTTCATTGTGAGAATAGAGGGAAGACAACTGTGAAACACAAAAGAAAGTGAAAAACAGTTGAGGAACCCTCTTTTTCTTTGGCTCCACAGAATTGAATTCACCCAACAAATTACCCACAAAACATCAAAGAGTGGTTGGCAAGAGATAGAAGAGGACAAAAGAAATCACAAAACAAGTAATGATTGAAACATACAATCCAACATTTGCAACAAAATAAGAAAAAAAAGATGGGGACAAAGACAAGAATAATGACATTAAAGAGAGGCATTGAGCAGCATGATGACAAAAAGAGAAGATTAGTGGAGAGGGAATTGGTACCTGATTTGCTGGGTAGCAAGGAAGATGCTGAGACTGAGAGACTTGGTGAGTGAGTGAGAGTGATGGATGGATTGGAGAGGTAGCTGGTAGTGGTGGTAGTGATGGTGGATTGTGAGTTGTGAGGATGGGGCTTTTTAAGATGTCCTGACTCCTGAGCAAGAAACAAAACAAAACAAAAAGAAAAGAAAAGAAAAAAACCAAGAAAAGAGAAAGGAGAGGAAGGGAGGTGGGAAGCTTCCTGTGAAGCTCTTTTTGTTAGCGTTGACACTATGCAACAACACCACACGGGTGGAGGGGAGTGTGGAGAGAAAGAGCTTTTATCTGTGTTCTAAGCAACAATGAAGAAACACAAACAAGAGGAGCAAAAGATAGATACTAGCTAGCAATAAAGAGAGAAAGAAGAGAAAAAGAAAAGAGAGGAAAAAAAAGAAGGGAAAGGTCTCTCTCTTCTCTTACCATTTCCTCCATTATTATTCTATTCTGATTCTAGTCTTTGTAGTAGCTTGGGAATGGTCATCCCATTCCCATAGACATGCATAGCTGGCTTGTGTTATGGGCCTTCTATAATAATTTATTAGTAAACTTGACTAATCAAGAAAACTGTGATGTGCATAAGTTGAATTCAGCAAGAATTATTTATAGTATTGATTAGTTGTTGATATTGTCAAACAAATGACTAGGCTTAATATGATTCATTGCATTAAATTGTATTAGAACACAAGGAGATATTGTTAAAAAAGATGTGTATGGAGGAAAAACTAGGATAGCATTCAACAATTATCAAGTAGGGAAAAAAGAATTTTAAATGATTTCGTCTCATGAAATAATACTTATATCCTTCCTCAATAAATTTGAAGGCTTGAAATGACCGCCAGATGCGTAAAAGTCACTAATAACTTGACTTAAACTATTTGCTCTCTTATATGTCAAGCTAATTCATCCACAGTAACGGAGTCAAGGTTTTACTTAAGAGGTACATAACGATAAATTAAGTGTCATCTCTAAGCTAAAGAACACATCACTGCTACTAGATTGAGACAGTTTCGTTGAAACCATTGAATTTCACCAGTGTATACAAGTTTTACAGAGGCCGAAATGGGTCATTTCCTGCTACGACCGGCCCTAAACCCGGCATTTGTCCATCCCTATGGTTGAGATTTGGGGAAAAGAAAAGGTTGACTTGAGAATGCATGGGTGGCATTGGATTCGGGTAGAGAAGTGGTTGGGGTGGGGCTTAGGATTCGGGTAAAAGGCAGGAACTTGACATTCACATAAACAAGGGTAGAGCTGACCTTTGGGAAGGAAAAAGCAAAAGCAAGCGTTCTCTGGCACAACCTCGTTGAGGAATCAATGTAAGCTATGGCCTATGGAACAGAGTCTATGTGAGCAAAAGTCAATGGCCTCCTCATCTCCTCATACAGTTGCAGACACAACATAAACATATGAAACATAAATAAATACTAAAAGGAAAGAGAAAGAGAAAAGCCGATAATTGCGACCTCTTTAGCTGTGACTGAGGGAGAGAGATGCCATTGAAGTGTGGTTGCTGACTTGTCCTATCCTCTGCGCAACTCCAACCCGCAGAGATCTCGATAAATATTTGCCAATTCACACGCACACTCCACTTTTCTTTGTCCGCTTCCGACTTGTTTAGGGTTTGGTTTATCACTTTCGCTACGCCGTTTTTTTCAACTGGAAACTACTCGCCCCTACATTACCCACACGCACCCACCCACAACAGATACATAGCACTACCAGTTTAGTACTATTATTTAGTATTAAATTCTTGGAGCTTCATGTTGTTATGGCGGCAATTTGTGTCGTTACATGACATACAACAAGAGATTAATGTGTTTGTTCTCACACATCTAGTAATCATGTTTTAGTATTTGTGTTGTGTTCATATTGGGCCTCCTAAACACACATGCATGATTAGTTGGTCATGTTGTGGTACGCATGACACGCCAGTATGCACACTTGATGGTATAGTTATAAATTAATTCTATTAAGACGTCAAACATGTTGGAAAGTGTCGTTTCATTGTATTTGTGTCAAACGTGTAATGTCGTGGCAACACAATTCATTTAGTTTTTGTGTTAAAACGTGTCACGTTCGTGACGGTTTGTGCAACACACTAACAAATTTCAAAACGATATAAGCACAATACGCACGCACGAATTGTCATCCATTATCATCAGAAACGGGTAACGTCCTCAGAGTCATATCTTGATTTTCTTCTTTCACCAGGGCCAGCCCAGCCCTAGCTTAATGGGCTTTTTTCTTTCTGTTGGCCTAATCAGCTATTTGTGTAACAGCAGGGTATGAGTTATGGGTTCTTTGGCCACCCACCTTCAAGAAGTATCAAGTGAAGTAAATGTAAACAATTTGAGAGAATGAAGATGACATGAATAAGAACTACATATTACCGTCATATAGTATACCAGGAAATGCTAAACATGAATCACATTGGAAACAATTCTCGACATCTTGCAATGATATAAACATTCCCTTCACACATATGATCACTAAGTCAAGACACAAAAATAAATGAATCCGGACGGGCGCTCCGAGCCCACAAATTTATTTGAGCGGGCATGTATTCTTTTTCCTCTTTTTTTTTTCTTGAAAACATATAATTCTTGGTTTTGGCATGGACAATCTTGTGATTTTTCTCTAAAACGGTGTACAACTACAAATTCTCCTCCAATAATTACGCGGTTCATAACTATAAGATACTTTTATCTTTTTGTCTCATAGGATATTTTGTTAACATTAGATAGATTTCATGAAATCGGATCGAGCGACCCTTTTACCCACCCATTGCCTACGAGGTACGCGCTGTCACAACCCAGAGTGGTATGGTATTCATGTGAATGTGACGGGTCCGAATTGAGCCCGGTTTTGATAATTGACCCATTATTGTTTCAGGGTTCTGGATTTTGGATCACCCCTAGAACATCTTCATCTCCGTTTTTCCTGATCCTTGCCATCGGAGCCACCGCTCTTACCCTCCACCGATCCAGTTTGCCACCACCTGAAATCGGCGGCGCCGGGAAGAGAACCAGACTACAAAAATGTCGTCGGAGCCACCTCCTTTCCAAGAATCAGCCCGCTGCGACGTCTGTAAATGCAGTTTCAACGCTTTCAGGCGCCGGGTACTTAAATCTTTTTTTTTTTTTTTTTCCTCATGCAATTCAATTTTTACATCATTCAGATGCCCAATTGTCTCAAATTCTATTGCCAACAACGTTGTGAATTAGGGATCGTTGATGTCGCTCTCAATCCCATCATAAGTTTTGAATTAACCAATATCTGGTAGTTGTGTGGTCAATTACCAATATCGGTTCATGTACTGCAATTTTTAGGGTTATAGTCTTCTAGATAGATAATATTGATGGATCGGAAATTTCTGAGCTGAGTTTCAAGAGCATGCTTGCATTTTGGCTTCAGTGTACTGATATGGACAGTGCTAGGTGATCACTAGACTTGGCTTACCAAATATCATTGTTGAAGTGGTATTATGATTGATCTAAACTGTTCGATAGATCTAAACTAATGTGCAATGCGCCGTTAAATCATTATGCTACAGATATGAGCTTCTAGGTCAAATTGGCCGTCTACCCTATTTGTCTCAATCGTCCTAGCAAGAGGTACCAATTATGTTTAATATAGTGACCCTTTTCTCGGCTCTAGAAGTGTCGAAGCTTGTTTAGCATGTGTGTACTTGGATCGCTACTTCAGAGTTCAGACCATCTATGTTTATGCTTGTACACTCATGGAACTTCCATATGTGTATTCTGAGCTTTTTATAGGATTGAGTTTGAGACTTGAATATGTAGAATGTTGCAATATTACTATATGCAATTGGTGTGAACTCAAAAGTGTTTTTACCTTCTCTGGGTTTGTAACCGTAATGAATAATGTTAGGTGAAGATTTCCATTTTGGAATTTTTCTTACCAAACTGTTTTGTGATGAAACCCAATGGTCAAAGATTCCATCCAAAATTCATTTATGTATCTCATATGGTTCTACCATTTATTAACAACTGCTTTTATTTGAAATGTTAACTTTTCTTTTTGTATCCAAGCCTCTTTTACAATTCTAGCCAATTTAAACTCCCTTATTTTTCCGTTGTATTTTGCAGCATCATTGCCGTTGCTGTGGGAGGACACTCTGTCATGAACATTCAGCAGATCAAATGGTATGATTCTCACCCTGTTGGGTTTTAACAGCAAATTTATTATGATCTGAACTTCAATTAAGCAATCACCTGTTATCTTTTATGTGCACTATTTTTCAGGCGTTACCACAATTTGGGATTTACTCAATGGTTAGAGTCTGTGCTGATTGTTTCAACAAGTCCTCTGGGTAAATGCCTCACTTCAGATTTACATAAAATAAAAGTCTATAAAACTTGTAAACTTTTTGGTGGAAATTCAAATATGGATATGTGTTATTGTACTAATAGCTGATGACATGAATAATTATTCCTTCTTTTTCTTCATATATATATTTGTGGGCTTCGAAGTTTGGTTTTAATTATTGAAGCCATTTTAGTGGCAAAATAGCTTTCTAAGATGCCCAAGAGGAAGTTGCTTTCCTCCATTAAGTAATTTGGAGATTGAGCATTAGTTCGCTAAATCTCTAGTCATGGAGTAATCTTGTTTGAACCATAAGTTTATAAGCAGATTTTAGTCAATAATACCTATACTGAGAAGATCAACTGTGGGGGTACTCAAGCTGTGGTTTGTGATTAACAGATTGGCAATGAGTTAGTGATAGACACATCACACAAGTTATCAAACATTTAAGGTCTAATATCTCGTAACCTGTACCTCATTTCTTAGAGCCTATCAGTTATGTTCACTTGACCAATTGCCATTTTAACATTATAAGTGTGTTAAAACATGAATATCCATGAATTCTTAAGGTAGCTACCAGCTATCCATTCTCAGGTTACCTAATGTGTTGGATGATTGAATTATGAGCTCAGCTAATAGAAAGCTATCTTTTGGCTTGAAAGGGGTACCTATGGAAGACATCTGATCTTATTAGTAGCTCCTATCTTCTTTTCTTTTAAGACTGTTTCTATTCTTTATTTTGTGTTCATTATTTTAAAATTTCCTGCCTCCTACTCAAATAGAAACTTGTTACCCTTTGCTTTTACTTACTTTTTTAGAGAATTCTTTTGTCTTTTTTGTTTGTATTCTAATGTAATTAATGTATCTAAATACTTTTGAACTGCATTGTGGTATAGATTTGGGAAAGATGGAGCTCAAGCTTCTTTAGATGGAGTTGATTGTGTGACAGATACAGTTTCTAGATTAGACATCGGTTCTGATGCAGATTCAAAGACTGAACCAACTATTCAGCATCGCCCTGTTGTTGGTGTTCCAGAATGTAAGTGTGGAATGCCGTTATGCATTTGTGAAGCTCCGGCCGTATCAACGGATGCACCCCTCTTGCAGGTATGAACTCTTTCAGAAGTTGAGGATGTCTTGTATTTTCTCTTTCATTCTCAAACTCCACTTATATTTGTGGCAGAAAAAAACCACTCCGACCATTACGCCCCAGGTAAATGTGAAACCAAAGAAAGCAGATGCCACCCCGAAGAATAGAGGTTCAACTTCAAACAGCAAGACTAGGTATAGCTCTTTGTTTTTGAATTCCAATCTATGTCCTAGGTAAAATGAATATTTTTAGACTTCATTTTCATTCATGATATGACCGCAAGCAGTCTGCAATGCAGTACCTGCTTTACTTTAAATGTATGCTAGTCTAGCATCTGACATGACTTAGTTAAAACCTGCATGGCACAACATGCATGTTAAGCTTGTGTTATCTTATGCCTTTTGAGTTTCAAGTGGCTTCTTTCTTGCATGTAGCTGTTGAAGTGTTGATCCTGTTTCCAAAATCTAATAAGCCTCAGTTTACCATCTCCCTTCCTCATCTCATTCTTGGTTTTGTACAACCCCTATCACTTTAATCTCGTTAGATTATGCCTCAGTGTGGCGTGTGTGCTTGCATTGGTGAATTCTTGTTCTAAGATGAGGAATGCATGTTTAGCCATTTATAGCTCTGATGACTACTCTTTCCAGCCATATTGGACCTTTTGGTCCACAGTTATGCTCGTCTTTTGGATTTTTTTTATACATGCATGAAGTTTTTTTTGGTTGTAAGCTGGTGATGTTTTATTTGTGGCATTTTCTTCTCTTACACTGTGACAAATTATTTGGTAACTAACATATTTTTATTATCCCAAATAAAGAAAAGAAATGAAGAGATAAATCATATGAAAAACTTGGAATTTGCAGTTCTCTCTTCAATCATGGTCAAGTGACTAATGGTGCATCGGATAAACCTCAGATGGATTATGTAGTCAATGGGGAGGTATGAACTCTAAATTATCTATATGAAGTAGTGATAAAAGGTTTAATTTTGTAGGATGGTTTAACTTGCTGTGGGGTGTGGACCATCTATATATGGTTATATAGTTATATATTGATATTTTATACCTTGTGCTCTAGGGTTTGAGAGAAGCTATTAAGAATGGCGACTCTGCTGCTGTGAAGAAGCTTCTCAGTGAGGTATCCTCCATTTTTAGTGCAAAACAGTACTCTCATTAATCTATATTGGACTTAAATATTGTTCCATCGGCAGGGAGTGGATGCAAATTATCGAGACAAGCAATCCTTGTCATTGCTACATCTGGTATCGATTTCTCTGTCTCTCCTCTCTTGAATCTGCAATCTGGTCACCTGCTCTCTAGACTGTATGATACTAATGAAAGGACTACTTGGGTACAGGCGGCAGTTTTTAACCGAACTGATATAGCTTTTATACTCATGGAACATGGAGCGAGCCTGGACTACAAGAATGCTCAAGGTAATTAATCTTATGCCAAGTTATGATTTCCAATTTGGATGGGGATTTAACTGTTAGCCATGAAATATGAATGATATATTCGGCATGATTGAGGGTGTGGATTAAACTGCTTCTGAATCTGAATGCCCTTTATATAGTTCATATGAAACTACTCAGACAGGAGCCATGTTTTTAATGTTTATGTATTTATTATTGTTATCATCAAAACTACCCCATTGACACTTCAATTTTCCTTCTTATTTACCGGCAATGCCACCCACATATTTGAAAGTTAGAAATGTTAGGGATTGAACCATGAACCTCTCACGTGTAAAGCAAACACTACCACTCCAGCTTCACCCACATCACTGGGACTTTAATTGTGTTTGTCATATCAATTTTTTTCCAATAAAATCTCACCTTCTCCCATAACACAATGACTTAAAGCAAAATAAGTTGCTTTTTACTCAAATGTTGTTACGCAGAAGGATATAGTGGAGTATTTCCCTTTTGCTCATTCCTAGTCATGCACCATGTTAGTCACAAGTTGTAGGCATCAGAAGTTGGTTTTCTCTGTCGGTTCTGATCTGACTGGTTACCTTACCTCCTCCTCCAGGGGAAACACCACTTGATTGTGCTCCTGCTACTTTGCAGTACAAGATGCGTATGAAGATGCAAGGAGATTAGTAACTGGGCCCACACTCGCCTCAGCAGTCGACAACAATGTATTTGTCATGCCTTAAAGCTACAGGTGCAAGTTGTATCTTTTTCCCTCAAGAATATGTTTTGGTTAGTGCTGATGTGTTTGTGTTAGATCCAATAAATATGCACATACGGGGAAATAAACCTTCTATATGTTCGTAGCAAACAAGATTTAATTTATTAAAACCATGTTCTTCATGCAAATAAACATTGTTTAAGCATGAGGAATATCATTAAGTCAAGGTTTGCGACGCCGGTGAGGTCTGTATATACAGATAAGATGGAACCTATACTTTATGTGGACATATATGATAATATTTTATTGGGGGACCAACCTTTGATGTCTGCCGAAAGATATTACAAGGCTCACCACCTTAGGTCAGCACCTTTATTATATAGCGATACAGTTTGATTCATCTTTACATACAACATGGTGGGACGTTGGTTTCGCTTCGTGATAATAGGAATTATGGGTCTGGATAAGATTATTATTCCTTTTCAACTTTCTATATTGTTTCCTCTCCAGATTCATTCACTAAGTCAATGCCCAGTATCTGCCTGGCCCTATGCGAAGATCTTGTTTTATCTTTATATGTGCTGCTATTTTTCAAATTGAAATGAGTTTGGTAGCGGTTGAATTTGGAGTAGATTGGAGAGACATTCATACATCATCCATTGAGAATGGATAATGTGGTTTTAATGTTTTGAGAACATCAGTCATGGCTCGAATGTTTTCTCTAGCAATTTGCACGACTGTTCAGCAGTTTGTACATACATTCAAACATTGTGTAATTTTGTGATTAAAAAAACATTAGTCCGAGTCAGAAAGTGAGAGAGGTGATGATGGGAATTGTGGGATCTGACTAGGCAAAAAAATAAAAACACATGTGGTGTGAATGTGAATGTTGTTTCTTACGTGAGCGATCAATAAAAAAGCAAAGTGACCACCACCAACACCTATTGCCAGTTTTGCTGATGCTGGTCAACAAACTTTCTGTTCCACCTAATCTTTTTCTCCTTTGCTTTGCTTTGCTTTACTATACATTATAAAAAGCATGACGCTGTGACTAGTGTTGCATTTTTTTTTTTTTCACTTGTAAAATATCAAAACAAATACCAATATATAAACCTTATCATTATCTTGAAATTCATGAGGTTAATCATCAAAACAGAGAATAGGAATTGTGCATTTACTTGTAGTTTAATGCAATGGCTGTCTTATTCAGTCTAAATTGTAGTGGTGATGATGGTCAATTGGTCATCATTTCCCTTAAAACAAAATCACTAACCTTTTGTTTCCAAAGATGATGATCTTCATTTCATATCATCTAATCTCATAAGTCTCTCTTTTAATCTTTAACCCATCCTTTCTTTTCTTTAAATCAAATCATCAATAATTATTATTACGCCAACCGTTCGTACAATGAATAATATCTATTTCAATGACCTCACCTAAATAGTTCTGTTTTTTTCTTGTGGAACAAACAACGTTAATTTTAAGCATCAAAACATGAAAAATATACGTGCCACATACACTGTCACGTCACTTTGTACAGAAAATTGTATACAGTATTTGAGACATTTAGCATTTTTCTTTGAATAATTTTTAAATTTAATTTGTTTTCCAAATGAATACATTTTTATAAGAAAATAAGAATTTCTAGGGAGCATGAATTTGATTTTAAATTCGTCATTTCAAATTTTTGACTTGAAATGTTGTATTATAAATACAAATATAATCTTTGGAAAATCACAAAATTTCAAATGATAAGGTAAAAGTTGTAATTTGAAATCTCATGTTTATAAACATGTTTTAAATGTCATTGGATTTGACTCAAATACAAATCCAAATTATTGGTGTTTGAAAACACTTCATTTGATGAAATACATAATTTCAAATCAAATGCTAATTCACAAACACACAATAAGGTTAACGAGAAATTAGTTCTGACATATAACCAAATACCACCAGTTGAAGAATTTGATTTGCGAAATCTTGAATGTTGTAGGAACGTCCAATTCTAATATAGTTGGTTACAATATTGATTGTAACATTGGAACGATAAGATCAACATTTGCTCTTTTCAAAAAAATCTAACATGCAACAGTCTCAAGCAAAATCACATACTTGTAAAAAAAAGAGAGGCCAATATACTACTAAAATACAAACATGTAAAAGTTAATATAACTACAGTAAATATACTATCGCAAACTAACATTAAGACATAAATGATAACGCGGCGTCTACAAGTAGATTAGACGTAAAGGAGTCAATAGTAATGATGTATCACAAACTAACATAGTAAGACATAAAATGATAATGCGACGACATCAAATAGATTGGACATAAGAAATCGGTATAAATGATTAATAAAAATAAAAATAAGCATAATTAAGTAGAATCGCTAAATGGTGGTGGAGGTTCGCCTCCTCTAATGACTCGCTTTGGAAGAGGGTCGTTTGCTCAAAATACGGTTGGGACCCAAATGAATGGAACTTTAGTGTGGTAAATCATCCTCATGCCTCCCCGATTATGAAGAGTTTTCTGGATTTGAAATACGCAGCCTCTTTCTCTGAGCTGTTTGGGGATCACGACATTCGTTGGGTCTTTGGAAGCGGCAACCGCATCAGATTCTGGACGGATATTTGGGTGGGCTCCTCTCCTTTATCGGCCTCTTTCCCCAGCTTGTTCTCTCTTGCGATTAACAAATTTGGGTTCGTATCAGATTTCTTCATAGACAGCGCGTGGTCTATTTAGTATAGAAGACCTCTGCTGGAAAGAGAGAGTCAAGTGCACGCCTCTTTAATGGGCTTGATTAACGGCAGCAGTCTCAGGGCGCACCCTGATCAACTCAAATGGTCTCATAGCAACAAAGGGGTCTTCACAGTAAGCAAAACAGTCTCCCTCCTCAGTCCCGCGCCAAAATTTGTCTCTTCCACCGTCGAATCCTGGTGCAAAAT
>JAYMTH010001261.1:0-15592 GCA_036897465.1 Pelargonium australe | reverse complement strand
CAAACCAATTTGAACAGTTATAAATTTCAAACCGCCCAATGGGCGGTTTATCCGCCCATGCTCAGCCCTACTATGAATCGTATAGTTTTTATTTTTATTTTATTTTATATTTTTAGGTCAACATAAAAATTAACTGAAAATCTTTTCCTTTGTCCTATACTTTTACATAAGCCCCCTTAGTAAAAGGATGGCTTCTATAGAAAAGCAGATTGATTTTCCAAAATACTAGCTTCCTTTATCAACCTATATGTTATATTACTCTTCCCAACATTTCTATGTATGACCCAAAGTTCTATATAGGCTCTCCTTGCAAGCAGCTACTCCCAAGGGGATTATGAAGAAGCCCTCAAAGTGACTTACAAAACACTACAGGTTTGTAGTGTTCATTGTAATTGTAAGATTTTACTTCCATTCGAACATTATTACTGATTACTCACGTTTAAATTTCTACCAGATTGGTTCAGTAACAGGTTTTTCTTTGGCTGTTATTTTATTCCTTGGATTTAGAGCATTCTCTAGCCTATTCAGTACAGACTCAGAAGTTTTGGAGATAGCCTGGTCTGGCATTCTGGTAAGGACTTTTTATTTTCTACCTGTATACTTTTGCAAATGATCTACCAATAGATTGTTAGGATGGGACCAAGGATGGCACTTTTGTGTTTGTCTGAAAGGACCATCTTAGAATCTTTATTAGATCTTAGCTGGTCCATTTACACAACAAGAAAACCTAAATTGAATTTCAATTTAGGTTTTGTTGTTGTTTAAATGGATTTCATTATATTATAGCCCAATAATTTCTCTTGTACTATGTGCAATGATCTGCAAGCAGCCAGGTGGAATATGAATCATGTATTACCTGAAAGTAGCAACAGTTGGCTCACATACATAATCTATGAGATCAGAATTTAGTTTTCCTATATCATGCTTACTGTTTATGCAGCTGTGGTCTGTAGAGAAAATACTGTTTATCCATATCTGACATTGATTATTATATTGTAGTTTGTAGCTGGATCTCAGCCAATAAATGCCATCGCATTTGTTATTGACGGGCTCTATTACGGGGTTTCAGACTTCGGATATGCCTCCTATTCTATGGTATTCTTCCATGTTCCTTTTCTAATGATATTTGTATTGTTTGGTATTATTTTTCTTCTCATTTCAGCATTTTTGATGAATAGATGATTGTTGGATTGATTTCTTCAATCTTCCTGCTTGTGGTTGCTCCTGTATATGGTCTTGCTGGAGTTTGGGCAGGATTATTCCTTTTCATGACCTTACGTGTAGTAGCAGGAGTTTGGAGGTAAACCAATTTCTAATTGTTTAGCAGATAAATAAAGCTCGTAAGCCATTGCCTAGTTCTCTTGACTCTTGGGTGACTACCCTCTCCCAATGGTTTCGCTGGAAGGAACATAATTTATCCCATAAGAGTCCACTCACTTTGTACCTTATAATAATGCATGAAGTATCAAACTTGAATTTGTCGATATGTTCAGTAAAAATTGGGTTGCCATGGGCCACAATTAACCTATTGATTGTTTGACCTTATGCAGCAGTAATTACATTGCTGCTTGTTTGTTACGTCTCTGAACCTCTCTTTCGTATTGATTGCTTGTTTAACTCTAGGTTGTGTGGTAAAAGTGGACCATGGAAACTAGTTTGGTCTGAGATGGAGAGAAAAAGTGAGTGATCCAAGAATTCTCGGGGGCCAGAACACATTATGCAAATGCAGTAGATATTAGAACCCGACAGAACGACCATTAGAAGTACATACCAGCAATCACTGCATTTGGAGTCTCATCCTTTTATGGAGACCTATGTGGGTTCACGTGGGAGAGTTGTTTGCAACCTACTAACAACAAAGTGGATCTCAAATGCGTCGAACCCTAAACAGAGGTGGTGCAAGCCATTGGAGATACCTACAGATAGCAGCAAGGTTTTGCAGGCATTCTATGCTTTACAAGGTTCTTGATCCTTAGAACTATAAAAAAATTTGTGCATATTCTTCATAGAAGCTCAACATTGAAGAGCTTTCCATCTAATTGTTAGTGAGGTATGTAAATTACTGTTAGATTCTGTAATATCTTATAAAATGTTAGTAACCATGTTTTAGCACTGATGAATTAGCATCTCTGTTTCCAGTTCAATAGACTGCACATTCTTCAAAACTGTTCTCTGCAAAAAATATTTGGATACTAAGAGCTTTAACAGGATAACAAAAAAAATTCCTTCACTTTTTTTAATTTTTTTTACATTAGTATCAATGTATCTCTAATAACCAAATCAGTACAACAGAGACCTACCTATCTAGAATCCAAAGTCAGGGAACCACATATCAATCAACCCTTGCTGTTCTATTTTGGAGCTTTCAGAGTCAGCCTTAAACAGTATTTCGGAGATGTAATCCAGACTCAAACCAGTCTCCATTTCGTTCAAGCTCTTGGAAAGGTTAGTGTCTTGGTTCTGATACTGGCATGAGTATTGATCTGGTGGCATTTCTGACTGCAGGTTGCGTCCGGAAGTGAAATCAAACTGATCGAAACCATAATCGCTGACTCCCTGATATGCAAGATTAGGACTCTGGATTAACGACCCCGGGGGATTTTCCAAAGTTAAGTCACCTGAATCGTAAACTTGCACATCTCTCTCCTCCACTCCTCCCAGGTAATCTAGTCCTACACTGATGCTATTAGGGTCCAAAACTTGTTCCTTTATCATGTTGTGCTCTTGCTCTTCTTCTGTTGGACTGCACTTCACATCCATCTCTATCTGTCCCTCATGATCCATGTATACTGAACCCAACATTTGATCAACATCAAGTTGCTTGTGCACATGATCCTCTTCAACACCCTGAAATGATTTGATGTCACAATCATCATCTCCGAATCTGTCATCGTCATTCAACTCTATAAATCCTGCAAGATCTCTCTCCATCATGACATCGAACTCATTGGAGTCGTCAGGATCAGTTCTCAAATTGGCACCGATCGTGCTGTCTCTATCTCTGTCAGTTTCCTCCATCAATGCCTCGGAAACCTTGAGATCAGCTTGATTCACCTTCAATCTCTCACCAACATCACTGCAAGCTGATGAAGCTGTAGAATCAGCAGCCGAAGCAGATGCTGCTACTGATTTATTGTTGGTATCGACAGAAGAAGATGACAAGTTAGATTCCAAAGAGTCTTGACCGTCCGGGAAGTTGAGTCGAGCAAGAGAACCATACATGGCTCGAGCAGCTTCATCGTAAGCCCGAGCTGCCTCAACTGCAGTGGGGAAAGTACCGAGCCAGAGCCGATTTGGCTTATTGTCTCCATCTTTTAGAATAATCGGCTCCCGAATTTCAGCAACCCACTTGCCCCAAGTCCTCTGTCTCACTCCTCTGAATTTGAAATCTTTATTATCAGGTCCACCCTTGCCGGCCATACACCCTTTCTTGGACCCCTTGGCCGGAACTTTCCGGGCCCTTTTCGATCCATATTCTCCGCGAAAATCAAGCTGTTGGTTGAGGTTCTTCCACTTTTCGAGTGTGTCTTCTACTGATTCGCAACCGTTGCGTCTCCTTCTCGGCTTCTTCTCCCTGAATAAAAAAAACAGAGCAACTATGTTATTAGCACAGAATCGAATCGATTCAAATCTAGCTGAAACCAGAAGAAAAAAAATTGAAAAATGAAGATTTGTATCAGAGAAGAGCTCACCTTGTAACAATCTTGGCCATCATATAATTGTAAGTGATTTCCAGGTGCTTCTTTGCTGTTCAAATATTCTGGATTTTGATGTCTGGATGGAGATGTGGTTTTGGTTACTTGGTCGCTAGGGTTTAAGGGTTTGGGCAAGAGAGAGGCGTTGGGTTTATATATATATATGGGGTTGCTTGGTGAGCAAGAAAATAGAATGGTTTAGAAGGGAAAGTGAGAAATTTTATGAGCGCAGCCTTTTTCGTCTACTATTTACTGTTCAAACCCAATCCCGAAACGGATAAATTGTGACTGTGACGCGTTTTGAGAATGACGTGGCGATTTCGCGGCCACTGTTCATGACACGTGGCGCTTGTTGTTTAGAGAGGACACCTAGCTCCACGTCACCGTTTCTTGGTGACAAAGACTGTGCCTGCCTCTAGATATTTTCCCATTTTCATTTCGATTTTAATTTTGAAACCATTTATTTATCGGAATAAATTCTAAGCTTATCTAAATAGGTCTCTGCAACTGCAATATACAAATTTATAGGGAACTGCGAAGTTAAAGAATTCGAGAACTATTTATTGAATACCAATAGGTTTGTTTGATTTTTTCATTTTTTTTTATTAATGCAAACTAAGGTGTTGTTCATTTCGAGGTAATTTTCTTTTAAAATAAGACATGTTTGACATTTTTTTTTAAAGGTTATGTGCAGGTCCGTCTCAAAGTTGTTTGGGGTTAATCGTGAACAAATGGAAATAATATAAAAGAGTTGATTAATTATAAAGGGTCATGTTTTGCGAAGACCCGTTTAGTTTTTAAGTTGTAGTTAAGAATTGAATTAATCTTATTTTTATTGCAGTTGTCAATCGCAACTAAAAGTCCAAATTGTTGTGAGAAACACGGGCTTTAGTTAATCACAGTTATTGCAATTTCTGACCGCAGCTAATAACTGCAGCTAAAAGTACAAGCCTTTGCTACCCTTCACACACCTTAAGAGCCGGCCTTGACTATACGTTTGTTCAAGGAGTTAAAATATTTAAAAATCTACGTATTTCAGTGATTGATAATTAAACTATTAGTATCTGAATTACTTTTCACAAAAAATTGATGGACACCACAGATGCAAAAATGAGATGAAGACGCTAAATCTTAGGTTTGAAATGAGATTCCTTCAAAAGAAAGGTTTGAAATGAGATGGAGAAATTTTTGCATAGTGAGATTGTTAAGTAATAGATTATTGAAATAAAAAATGAAAGTTAGAAATAAACAAAAAAATTTATTAAAAGAGTATATATATATTGATAAATTTGTTTGATCTTGAGTCAAAGAAACACGATAGAGTTGTTTTTGTTGGCGTGTATATAATTGTTCCAAGTTCAATTCAAAGTCGAGGAGCTTTGGTTGATTCGGGTTCCTAAAGCCTATGCAAAGCGTTAAATTATACATGTATGTAGAAGACCGCCTTAGTGAGAACGAGCATGAGAATTCCTACCAAAAATTCGAAAATCAAAGCGAAGGAAAATTCTAAGAGAAAATGAAAGTTTAGAAGTAGTTGAAGATAATTAATGATTCTCCAACAATCACCATTGACAGGTATTTATACTAATATTTACGAGTTGGTATATTTTCGTGTAAAATTGGTCGGGAGACGTGGATCCTGTGTTCGGACCACGCCTTGCCCCTTGGCCGTCCTCTCATCAAAAGAAAGTGCAGAACATGCGCGCCAGGCCTGAGCCCATTACGGTATTGCCTGTGAGATGCAAATATATACGGTAGAACAGAACAGGCAATGAGAAGATATCAAAGCAAAGAACATTCTGATTGATTCAATCACCCACTTGTTTCCTAAGTTAAGACTGAATTTTGAACATAGCAGTGTATTGAACATATGAACCCAACCAGCAACAGCATAAGAAAGCTAGACAAGAATAGTACTAAAAGACGGGACAATGCGCGGTGCTGTTGCTGTGTACATAGGGGCAGCTTCATGAAAAGAAAAACACCACCAATGAACTGAATCTGCATGGAGTATCAAAAGCAGCACCCACAACTTCAAATAGCAAGCCACCAAAACTAAAAACAGCTCTCATTGGCGCCGACAGCAATTCCATGTCAATTCCTTCACATGTCAGACGCAAGGTTTAATTTGACGTAATCAAGAAGGAAGGGAAGTTATGATGCAAAATTAAGTTTATGAACAAATGGAAAATGACTAACTATACTCACCCAACATAATTGTTTTGATATCCTAGACAATCACAGCATAACTATTTCCAAAGATGTTTTATTGCTATCAATCTTCTAAGATATTTGATAAGTTCTCATACCGTTGTTTTCTTTTTGGATTGAGTCTTTCCACTAAAAATCCTACATACACTGCAATAGCTCGTGAGCGATCTCTACAAGCAATGTGGTTGGTACTGCATCTAACATGCTTACTATGCTCCATAAAACCCCATATCTTACACGTGTACTTAAGGCGGCTCTTCATTCTAGGGGGGTGAAATGTCCTCAGTTCCTCACAAAAAGTCCCCAAAATCATGTGTTTGGATCACTAACTCTTCTAGATAAATCCACAGGAGAGCAGCACAACCATGCTTCCCTCAATCCTTACTTCATGAAGGATTACAAGCTTTCTTCAGACTATACTATTATAAAGAAAAAATTGGCATGGTTCTACCTCAGAAACCACTCTGTAAGGCAGTCACTAACTCACCAGAAGATAACATGCACATTTTTATATACTTATGTACTTATGTAATAAGTGACAGACCAATTCTAGGGACTGAAAGCAATGAAGTAGAAGTTCAGCTGAAGTACATCCCATGAAGAAGAAAAAAATGTAGACCTAAAATGCAGAAGCCCAAACAACCATCTTGGTCTCAGGGAAATATGCGAGTGGAGCCGGGCAATATTATGAACTAGCTGTTTGTCCAGCTGCAAAGAAAGTTATCAAAGAACCCAAAAGTATATGCAATGACTGCAAATTGAACTTAAAAGGGAATGGCGTGAGGCGAAAGGAACTGAATTAAATTTGTCCATGGGTACATACAGCAGGCAGGAATTCAGACATTATGGGCAAGTATGAAAGAATTATTCAGAACAAGTAGAAAATATCAAAAAAGATTTAGACCAAAGAAAGTCAAAGCTGAAGATGAAAACTAGAAAACAGACACCCATTATTGAAAATGCTAAGGCTACTCTCTCTCTCTCTCTCTCTCTCTCTCTCTCTCTCTCTCTCTCTCTAAAGCATTTCAAATGAATGAGTGTAACATACTGGTTACCTACACTTCTGATTATAACACAAACTTTTCATGTTCAAACTTATGTGATGCACAGAATCGGGAACCTCAACTATATTTTTCATCATCAAGATCAAGCAAATATATTGTGACAACTCATTAAGTTTCTATTCAATATTCTTTTTCAGTGTAGAAGAATTATGAAATATCAAAGTTCATTATTTGGTATGCCTTAATCACCTCATAATGAAGATAAACTCGAGTAGTAGGAAATGAAATTACCTGTGAATACAGAGAAAGAAGCCATTGAGCATCAAGCAGTTACAATCCAGCAACTTTGTGCCTTAGCTTCCTATTGTGATTTTCCTGCCAAAAGTTCGCAAAGGCCTCATTTAGATTTTGATCAATAGCATAAAAACTCTACTTTTAACATAATAAATTTCCACCTAATCAAACTCAATCAACTTATATTTATGTAAAGCCAAGAGACTAGCATTTAGCGGAAGCTGATCATTATCTGATTCTTGAGTATTTTTCTTTTCGTGACAGATGAAGATTCAACCATTACCACAAAAACTTTTCTTTCACCATTACAAAATTATATGCTACAATTTCCTAAACATGACATATAAATTAAGAATAAAAGAATATCACAGACCACATTCGTATATATTTGTTGTGCCAGGCCGATTCATTCAAAAGATATCATCATAACATTGATTTGCATGATTGAATTTGCTTAAGATTATCAAGAATAAGCCATGTATACCTGCTCAAGAACCTTGGCTGAGCTCTGCTCTACTTGGGTTGACAAATTTTCAATCTTTGCTAGCATCTTCTCGTACAAATCCTCCAACCCAGCAGTGTAGGTCGCAGCCTCGGAACCCATCAACCTACTCAAGCTCCCAATCTCGAGCCCCTCCGCACACATATTCAGCTCCTTCTGGTCCTTGGAGACCTGCTTCATTTTTTTCAAGCTCTCCTCTTCGCCATCCTCATTCATCGGGAAGCTCCTGAATTCACAGGGAAGCATTGGAAATGGGGAATTAGGGCTAAACGATCCGTAATGACCCCGAAACGCGGGACCGATATTGACGATATCGATGGAGTTGGGGTCGAAAGATCGGGTGGAGAGCCGAAATTGGTAGGCGCGATAGTCGTGAGTGTGGATGAATTGGTCGGAAGAAGGAGCTGAGAAGAGGAGGAAGAGGGAAGGAGCCAAATTGGTGGGCAATTCGGAGTCCTTGACGGCGAAGGAGAGCTGGGCGTTGGAGGAGAGGGAGGCAGAGACGGAGGACTCGCGGAGAGAGGGGCGGAGAGGAGATCTGCGGCGCGCGGAGAACCATCCGATGAGGGAGTGGTTTTGGGGGTGGTGATGGGAGAGGAGGCGCTGGAGGATGGGCGAGTTGACTCGGCCAAGCGAGTCGTAGAAGGAGGTGGAGGCGCCGGAGCAGAGGAAGCCGGTGACAGTGGCGACGATGGTGGAGGAGTCGAGGAGGGAGGAGGAGGACGGAGAGTCGTCGGTGAGCGTGGGGGTGATGTGGGTGAAATGGCCGAAGAGGAGACCGTCGACGTTGGGAGAGATGGAGGAAGAGAAGCGTTGGATCATGGAGGCTAAGGTGGGCCCTGATATCGATACCTTTTGTAACGGAAGGTCCTCCATTGCAGGTTTCGCAGCTCAAGCAATTAGAGAGAGAGAGAGAGAGAGAGAGAGAGCCTGAGGCAGAGAGTGATCACACTATATATTTCCCATGAAACGGTGACGTTTTTCACACTTTCACCTGAGATTGTGAAATTATTGGATATACTTTCAATTTAGCTTATGAACTATGATTTAGTCACCCTATCAATTGTGTCAATTTAGTTCAAAGTTATCTAAGCCAGACAATTCAGACATTTCAGAAACCGTGTTAAAGAATGTTATACCGTCAAATTCAAATTCATGGACAAAATCCGTTAGTTCATGCTTACGTGTAAACAAGGTTTCGCCCATGAATTTAACGGAATGTACTTATTTGACATAATTTTTGAAAACATTTAGACCATTTGGATAATTTTTGGACTAAATTAACTCTATTAATAAATCGACCATTTGGATAGTTCATGTACCAGTTTTTTTCAGTTCATATGCTAGTTTCAAAACTATTAAACATATGACATTTAAAATACATTACAATTGTCTGAAACCAAAAAAGAATACTTGTGCTATTGAATCATTTCTCACAAAAGCTCATATACAAGACAAACAATTAACAAGAATCAAAGAATTTAGTAACACACCACCTATGAACTATAACCTAAACCCATATCCATATCCATGACAAAAAACAGAAACAAAACCATTTTATTGTTGCAAAGCTATTGTCTCTATATATATTGAGACCTGTCTATTCATTTGTTACTGATACCAGGGCTGTATCATCACCAGAATCTGCAACACCTTGGTCTGGCCTTATCTCCTCTAACTGCTGAATCACTTGCTGGACCGCCGGCCTTGCCTCCGGTGCTGGATCAACACAATGTAGAGCCAATTTCAATGTGTTGAGCAACTCGTCGCCAATCGTTGGTGTGTCCTTCAAGAGCTCCAAATCGAAAACCTCATTTGTTCTCTCCTCTTTCACTATTGATGCCACCCACTGAGGCAAGTCCTCGCCGTTTGGTCCTTCGCTGGGCGATTTTCCTGTCAAGAGCTCCAAGATGATCACCCCGAGGCTGTAAACATCAGTCTTTGTGTTGGTCTTCTTGGTTTTGGAAAGCTCCGGGGCACGATAGCCTAGTGTTCCTGCTGTAGCGATCACGTTAGTGTTGGCAGCAGCGGTCATGAGCTTGAAGAGGCCGTAGTCTGCGATGTGAGCATTGGTTTGCTCATCGAGAAGGACATTGCTCGATGTGAGGTTCCCGTGTACCATATTCTCTTCTGTGTGGAGGTAGTTTAGGCCTCGCGCAATGCCAATGATTATGTTCATCCTTGTCGGCCAGTTGATGCTTGTCTCTGGACCCCGAGCTGCATACAAAAAAGTACAATTCATTCCAATGATTATCTCATACGTTACTGATCAATTAACATGTATCAAGAATCAATGAACAGGAAATCAAGAAGCAGTACTGGCAATTCAGTGTAAAATCAATAATCATATTGAACTAATCAGATAACATTAATCAAGAATCAATTATATGCTCATTTCATATAAATCTAGGGTTTACCGAATGGAAGCAACTTACCATGTAGGAAGGATGCAAGACTCCCTTTAGGCATGTAATCAAAGACAAGAAGCTTCTCTCCCTTGGGTCCCAAGTAATAGGCTCTGAGAGCCAAGAGGTTTTGGTGCCTAATCTTGCCCAAAGTAGCAGCCTCACTCTCAAACTCCTTCTGCCCCTTGGTAGTCTTCTCCCTCAACCTCTTGACAGCAACTTGATTGCCATCCTCCAATGTCGCCTTATACGCCGTCCCATAAGTACTCTTCCCCATTATCTCCGCCGTGGCGCACAACAGATCATCAGCTGTGAACACAAATGGCCCTTCAAAGTGAACCAGTTTCCCACCAGCTTCGCCGCCGGATTCAGCTTCAGGGCCTGAAGCCACCGCCTTCTCCACACTTCCCGAAGCAACCGATCTCTTCCTAGTCTCGCCATTCTTGTCTTTCGAAGCAGCTCTTTTCCCTACCAGGCAACACAACAAAATACAGCACAGTAGAAGCAGAACAGCTAGGAGTGCTCCAGCTGCTATGAGGATTATGTCCTTAGTACTGAGCCTGCGGCGGTGGTGGTGGATGCCCATGGATTGCTCCGGAGAAGGAGCAGGAGGGCTCTCAGGTGGAGGTGAGGAAGGGCATGGTGTGGAAGAGCTGAACCCACATAGCTGAATGTTACCAGCAAAATAGCTTGAATTGAACTTCTTGGCAAGCAGAGAAGGGACAGGTCCAGAGAGGTTGTTATAAGAAACATTGAAAGATTCAAGCTTTTTCAGATTAGCAAGTGAAGCTGGAATCTCCCCAGAGAACCCATTTTCGGACAAATCGATTTGGCTAATCCCTGAGATGTTCCCAATAGAAACTGGAATTGGACCCTTAAATTGGTTACTCTTCAAATTGAGTACTGATAGGTTCTGTAAACTCTCAAAGGTTTCTGGGATTTGGTTTTCAAGAAGATTGCTCTCAAGGTTCAAGGAAACAAGAGAGGTAAGGTTGGAGAAGCTAGCTGGGAAGGTTCCATTAATAGCATTGTTTGACAAATCAAGTTTCTGAAGCTTCTCTAGGCTTCCCAATTCATTGGGTATGGTCCCAGAAATCTGGTTATGGCTGAGATCTATCACTTGCAGCCATTTTAGCTTGCTCAAAGAAACTGGGATTGGGCCAGAGAGAAAATTGTGGTCAAGAGTCAAGGTCTGGTAAGAGTTGTTGTTTCGAGCTCCACCCCAAGTGTCCGGAATTGGACCAGAGAGGTTGTTGTGGTGAAGAGACAAGATTGTGAGAGACGAGAAACGAGTGAGACTAGCTGGGATTGGACCCGACAAGGAGTTGAAGCTGAGGTTGAGACGGTACAAGGTTGTGGCATTAGCGAGACTAGGTGGGATTGGGCCAGAGAGTGTGTTGTTGCTCAAATCAAGAGTTTGGAGAAAGAGACAGTTACCGATTGACGGAGGGATCGAACCGGAGAGGCGGTTGTTGAAGAGGTAGACGCCTCGGAGGTTGGGGAGGAACCGGAGAGAGGTGGGGATGTTTCCGGCGAGGAAGTTGTCGTGGAGGCTGAGCTTCCTGAGAGCTTGGAGCTGACCGATTTTGTCGGAGATTTTGCCTCCCAGACCCTTCCACGGGAGCTGGATCGCAATGATCTGACCCCGAACGCACTTGATTCCAGCCCATTTCCCAGAGCAAACACCGAACCCAGAATCGTTCCAGCTCCGCAGCACTCCTTTGGAATCAACCAGGTCGCGCCTGATGGCTCGGAGCGTCTGGTAATCTGCTCTGGTGACCATGACTCCATCCCAGGAATTACGGGACGAAGCCGAAGCAAGCTGAGTGAAGGAACAGAGCAAGTGGAGGAACAGGAACAGAGAGAGGAGAAACCGAAGTTTCCATTTGTGAAAACGCTTGAACTGCTCGAAAATGTAATGGGTATTTTCCATGATTCGAAAAAGAAGAAACTTGCAGAGAAATTTGGAAGAAGAAGAAGAAGATGAAGCAGAGCACTCTGTTTCTTCAACTTTTAGATTATGTTTTTGCTTCTTCTCTGCAAGACTAATGAGAGAAAATGAAAGAAAAGGAGCTAAATAAGAGAGAAAGAGAGATGGTGTGGTCTCAGAGAAGCACGTGAGGGCAGAGAGAGTATAGTTTTTGTGTTGAAGATGATGATAATGAAGTAACGGCTAGTTTTGGAGATCGGTGGGAGTGTCTAATGTCTTCACTCTGGAACGGTTATGGAACATCTTCTTCTCCACCTGACCCATTTTTGGGGTCATTTGCTCCAACGGCTATATTTAATTATTTATTAGATTTTACATAAATCTAGAAATGCATGAGTTTCTCTCTCCGGAGACCATAAAGATTGGGCTTTGACTATAAAGGCTACAGTGACGACAAGTATGGTTCCAAAAAGTGGGTCATTATGGTACTGACCACTTGACCCATCATCGGCGAGAAATAGGCTTTCAGGTACGGACACACAGAAGTGTTCATGATTGATGATGATGTTGAGGCCATTTTGGTAAAATCAGATTAAAAGGGTTGGTAAATGGTAATTGCCACATAAGCATTTATTTACAAGTATGTGCACGACCTTAATTAAGTGGCCCAACAAACATCATAATTCCAAGAATGACCCATAATTAAGGCAACATCAAATTCACATTTTTGCTTTTACTTCTCTCAACAACTCAATAAATCATTAAATCACCCACCCATTTTGTAAAAATATGGAATTGATGAACATAATTAAACGGCTTCACAAGCTCATTTAGGATTGCCGTTGCATGACCACAACAATAAATGTTATTAATGAATTATAATGTAATGTTTTTATATGTGGCTCCTTAAAAATTAAAACCTTCAATTTCTTAGTAGGGGAGGAGCTATATATCGGCTTTGAATTTTTTTTTTTAGCGGAAATGAAAAATCACTTTATTGAGAACTACGTAAAAACAGTACAGAGGTACGAAAAGTCGAGGGACCCATAAAAACTAAATTAACTAAGGAACCTTAAACCTAAACAAAACACAAGTTGTAACCGATTACTCGCTTAAATCGCCGCACACAAAGCTCTCGTCTTTCTACCGCTCAACACCCGCCAAAGAACATATCCTCCCGCACGCATCGCCACCGGACCGCACTGCCATATCCACTACCAATCTCTAAAAAACTTTGAAGGTTTCGCTCTCACTGCCACTGTCTGCACCTACCGCCGCACACACACCTAACTGAGGATACTCTCAGACGAGAGAAAACCCACTTTTTGCTAATACATGTATTTATAAATTATTTGTATTTGTTAGCATTTATGTTCTTAGAAGTAATATATCACTGTAGTGGTCTCTCTTCTTATTAGCAGCCTAGGGTTTCAGTTTTTCAGTTGTTTAGTGCTAGGGCTTGTGGGCGGCGGTGTAGCGTAGTAGCAACAAGGGCGGCGGTGAAGAGCAGTAGTAGCAGACGGTGAAGGCGTGTGTCGATCGGTGGCGAGCTCTGCATCTGTCCGGCGGTAGCAGCAGGGGTATCAGAGGCGGCGCGGTAGCAGGAAATCAAATGAACATGCTCTCATTGGCTGAGGAGGAGCACGGCGGCCTGGAAATGGCGCCGACGGTGGAGGGCAGTGGGGGAAATGGAGAAGGCGGACGGACTCAATGGCGTGTGATGGGGCGTTTTCTAACGCAGGCTGTGATTAACTTTGATGTTATGCGTCATATGATGGCCTCTTCTTAGAAACCCTCCGCAAATATGCGAGCGATGGAAGTGGTGGACGATGATCTGAGGTATACAGAGCAACGCTTTGTGTTTGAATTTTATCATGAGGCAGACATGAGGCGTGTTGTTGATGAAGGTCCATGGCATTTTAATTATCACACGTTGGTGTGTAAGCTCTTGGAACCGGGAGAGACGGCAGCTTCGGCTGATCTGTCACGCATGGGGTTGTGGGTTCAGTTACACGATTTGTCGGAGGGCTTTAGGACGGAGAGAGTTTGTCAGAGCATCGGGAACTACATTGGGATATTTGTTAAAATGGATCCATTCAGTTTTACTCGTAACCGCACTTCTTATATTCGTATTCAAGTGATCATTGACGTGACCCAACCGATCAAATGCCGATGGCGTGTTAAAATCCCTGGAGGTATGTGGTCCTGGATTAACTTTAAGTATGAGAAGTTACAACGCTTTTGTTTTTATTGTGAAATCTTAAGGCATGGGGATGCTCAATGCAAGGACCTGTTAATCCATCCGGAGGTGGGAGAGGAACGAGCTTATGGGGTGTGGCTTCGTGCACAGCCAAGGAGCTCCGACCGTAATATTGGAGCCCGTTAACTTTTAGGCGACGAGGATCCGGTGGACCAGATGGAGATAGGACCGATAGTCACAGAGGAGCAGGTGATACGTCAAGAGGAGCAAGAAGGTAGGGTGATGGTTGATGGAAAAAGGCGTCGTGGTGTGGGAGGTGTTGTCATTCAAGAAGCTGATCCAAAACAAGCGAGCCAAAATGTGGAGGCTCGCTCAGACGAGTAGATGGAGAGAGGAGGTGACGGTGGCGGTTGGTGGCCACCGTGGGGTATCGGGTTTGACTCGACAGTAGAAGTTCGTGGGTTCATTTCTGCCTTTGCCGTGCTAGGTCTCTGGTTAGGACCTAGTAAGCCAGCTCTGGGTTCGCATCTGCAGGATTTCTGGTTTATTGTTAGTTGTGCTTTTTTGCTTTTTTGGATTTTTGTTGGGTTGTATTTGTTTGCTCCTTTTCAGACTTTGCTTAGTTTGGTTTTGTTATGTATTTGGTTCTTGTGGTGTGAGAGTGGGGAGGTTTTTAGGGCGATGGATTTGAATGAGATTGATTCGCCTCATGCGTCATCCGATCAAGGATTATAGGAGTCAATATGTCGGTTTGTATTGAATTTGGTTTTAATATAAAAGTTGATCCATTTCAAAAAAAAAAAATTAACATATTCAATAAAATAGTAACTTAACTTTACTAATGTTTATTTTGTTTCTAACATTATAATTTACACTATTAGTTAAGAAGCTCTACAGTCCAGTCACATCACTCTAGAATATGATAGCAAGATTAATATATATAATTTGGAGTTTAAGATGTAAATTCATGTACATGTAGTAGTCCTAATGATAATATATGTTTATGTTTAATGTTATATTTCATCTTATGCATTTTAATTTCCTTTAAAAATAATAAATTGATATAACTTTAATTATATGTCAATTGTTATAATTTTATTTGTTAAATATATTTATACATTACAATTAGTTTCTACTATCCCGTGCATCGCACAGGTTCTTTTACTAGTTTAAGTAAAAGTACATAGAAAGTGCATTAAAACTATCTCAAACAAGAGATCGGATTAGCCACCCATGAATCAAAACCGAAAGAAACATTAAATGACGAATCAATACAGGAAACCAAAGACAAGGTGAATGTCTGAATACGAATGACCGTCTTCTCTATGGTGGGATAATTTCCTTGAAAAAC
>JAYMTH010001260.1:0-15595 GCA_036897465.1 Pelargonium australe | reverse complement strand
TCCGAATCCATAATTTTAAATGAGGTGTCATCACCTTATTGGTTTAACTGATATAAGTTTATATACATTAAACCCATATTATATATATCCAGCCAAATAAAAAAATAAAAAGAATTCTAGAATCTTCCATCAGACTCCAAACGGACAGGTGGCAACAATTTGCGTAATGCCCAAACTAACCCCATACAACTACGCAGACAAGCTTATCCCAATCCGACGGAAGGGGAATCAATTTGTCCTGAACCCGAATCTACCTTTCAATCTTCATACTTCCGTTTACATTTTAGTAACATGCAACCTAGAATCTTAACTGTGTATTACACTTTTAGCAACACAAACCAATCCATCGAACGGCTCACCTTCAACGATGCAATGTAAGACCGTACTTCCGAAGCACATCGCAGTTCATTAATTAGACACGCGAGTTTCGCTGTAAATTAAATTAATCCAATCCATCACAAAAATCAGTTAAAGGTCGTTTCTACTTTCTGATTCCCATTTTCCTTCACTTTCTCTCTGTTTCCCTCATTTTCTATTGGTTTCTCTTCCACCAAACAGCTACGAGTTTTCCATTTTTTTTCTTCTGGCGCGTATGGATATGGCTATGGAGGATTCGCGCTCGCATGCTCTTTGCTCCATTGCTCGTTGCGCTTTTGTGTTGATACCTCGGACTCGACCGTTTCGGATGAATCCTATACAGAGCAATCAACGAAGTTGTAAATTTAGGGCTTGCTGAAATATCTCTAGGATCTGTAAGTTCGTTTGCTTTTCTGTTTTGATTTTATCTGCTTCGACCTCAAATTGAAAGAATTGCGAATTCTGGGTCTGTAGGGTTTCTTTTTAATTTCGTATTTTGACAATTGTCAGAATTGGTGTTATAAGTTGTGCCTGTGCGCAGAGCTTGAAATTTCAAGGGTGATTGAGAAGTTTCGGTGAAATTTGGTCTCTTTAGGTTTCCTGTGGTTCTTTGTATTTGAGGTTGTTTAAGGGACTTTCTTGATTTGATTGATTGAGTTAAATGCAAGTCGTGGTTTGGTCTGTACTGTTATAGCGGCCATTGGAAGATTCTTAATTTTGTGAAACTTCGAATCTGTATTTGGGTGGTATTCTGAAGGAGAGACTACAGGTCCATTGGAACCGGAATCTAAGCATTTTGGTGCTAAAATTTGAATGGGGGGAGGGAGGGAACTGGGGTTTCCGAAGACTAATTCTTGTAGTCTTAGAGAACAAGCAGCGAGGACAATTCTTCGTAATGTTAGATTGCAAGGGCACACATATGTCGAGCTTCGGGAAGAAGGGAAGCGGTCCATTTTCTTCTGTACTTTGTGTCTTGCACCTTGTTATAGTGATGCAGTGTTGTTTGATCATTTGAAGGGGAACCTTCACACTGAGAGGCTATCTGCTGCTAAGGTTACTCTTTTGGGATCGAATCCATGGCCCTTCAATGATGGCGTTCTGTTTTTTGATAATTCATGTGATAATGATAAAGAATTAGGGATATCAGACAAAAACCGGACTAGGTTGTTGGAGTCTCGTGAAAATGAAGCCAGCCTCGCTATTGTCAAATATGGTGAGAATTTGAACGGCAGTAACAATGGATGTGCTGGGCTTGACGGGGATGGTTCTGACAAGGAGCTATCTTCTGATGAGGTTACTACTGATGGAGAGAAATGTAATATGGTGATTCCTGGTGTAATGATGAAGGATGTAATTTCTGATTTAGAAGTGAGAATTGCGGGTTATGGACAGATTGCTGCAAGGTTCCGTGAGAAGGATGAGGGTGGAAATGATATCAGTAGGATATGGTGTGAATGGTTGGGGAAAGAGGTTATGGGAGATATAAACACGTGCAAGGTCCCTAAACATGACTTTGCTATTGTGACTTTTTCTTATGATTACGGTTTAGGTAGGAAGGGGCTTATTGATGATGTGAAGTCATTACTCACATATAGTCCTCTTGAAGAAGAAAATATTGAAGGCATAGGCAGGAAAAGGAAGAAGTCATTTTCTGATCCTGGGGATACTAGCCAGTCCTTGAGTAACCAATATGAATCATCTGGTGAAGAGTCTCCTGCTTCAACAGGTTCTGCTTCAAGATTTCTCTCGGATCACTATGATGATCAGCTAGTGCATACAAGCCTTGTATTGAGTAAAGCTATCAGACGGGAATTGAGGCGGCAACAACGTGTGGCAGCTGAAAGAATGTGTGATATCTGTCAACAGAAGATGCTTCCAGGAAAAGATGTGGCATCTCTGTTAAACATGAAGACAGGAAAACTTGCTTGCAGTAGTAGAAATGTGAATGGGGTAAATACTCTCAGCTAGCTGTGTATCTTTTCAGGCTGTTTTATGTGTTTATGCTTCCCAATTCTCTATTCGCTTTCCATAGGTTGATATGTTGCGATGTCCAAATGTGTTAATTCTAGCATTTATATCATATGCAGGCGTTTCACGTATTTCATATTTCTTGCCTTATACACTGGGTACTTCTTTGTGAGTATCAAATACATATAAATCCTTCAACTAATACGAAAGTGAGACGGAGATCTAAGAGAAAGAATGGAGCTAAGTGTAAGGAAATGGGAAAAGATGGTGGAATGAAAACTGCTGGAACACCTATTGATTTTGTTTTCTGCCCAGAATGCCAAGGTACTGGTGAGAACGTTGATGGAGATGAGCTGGAGAAACCAACTGTGCCACTTTCTGAGGTTCGCTTATGTTGAAAAAGTTTCTTTACTTGCAAATGAACTGATAATGTATTTCTTTGCCATCCACTCCTTTAACAAAATTATTATGATCCTATTGTTTTTATTTTTTTATTTATTCAGATGTTCAGGTATAAAATAAAAGTGAGTGATGCACATAGAGCATGGATGAGAAGTCCAGAAATATTGCAGAACTGCTCAACTGGGTTTCATTTTCCTTCCAAGTCTCAAGAAGCAGTTCAGGTGAGTCTATTTCTGCTCAAGATTTTCCTCTTACACGTGTGAAAATAAAAACCATATTTATGTTTTTTTTTTTTCTTTCTTTGATGGCATGTTTGTAGGAAAATGTATCAGCCCTGAAACTACTGCAATTCTATGGTGCTAATTGAAAGGGCGGGACTTGAACTTTACCCGGTGGAGCTTGCTGAGTTGCAATTTGTTTGAGTTTATCCTGATAGTAGGATGCAGATTTAACTCGTACCTGTTATAGTGTCTTAAACATGATTCACATTGGATGTATGAATTGATATTTGGATAGAGTAGATGCATGTGGAGCATTTTACCTTTTTTAGGATTGACATTTCCATTGGATGATCCATCTTCCTGTATGTAGATGCTTGGCATTGTAAATGAACAACTATTTGATGGTCCAGTGACGCATGAATGTAGAAATTTTTAGTTGAATCGGCCCCTTGTTTAAAATGTTTTTGCATACATTTGGTATCTGAGTGCCAACTCCATTGCAGCACTATGTCTCGCTGGTTTTGTGCGGCTAAAGTCTAAAGCCTTTGATGCCAAAACTCGCGAGACGGCTCAAAGTCAATGGTTTAAATCCCAATCAGATGTGACTCACTACCTACCCAATCTCAGTTCTTGTTTTTGTTTATTAAAATTTCAGTACAGAATGTACAAGTTCAATTTTCTGAGGTAAGAAAGATGAAACTAGCCGGCCGTTGAAACTCTGAAACCATATTTTAAGTGATATAACCATTTCTTCCAGGTAACTTGCCGGCTACTTGAACCGACAAAATCTTACCTGTATTTGAATTTTGAAGTGTAAACAATATATAATACTTCCCATATCCCACTTCACAAGCCGGCTCACCTTTGGTGCATGAAAATTCAGCTAGCATCACTATATATACAATACAATCATGTTACTTCTGAAACAGTTGGTACAAGGAAAATGGGATGTCTACACAAGGGCAATTGGTTGATATGCTTGGTGGTTGTTGTGAGCTTGGTCTTCTATCTGGTGGTCGGTTTCCAGGCTCGGACGTTGTTGCCTCCGGCAGGAGTTGCCGGAGAGGAGAATTATCGTGCACTCGTTGCAATGCTTCCTAAGGGCGTGCCTCTCCCGCCATCTGGACCCAGTAATGGCTCAAATTGATCAACTATGCTACTGACTATACCATAGTTCATATGACCATATCCTATTTATTCATTCTTCTTTTATGCTCAATTATTGGTTACATTCCTATTAATAACAATTACATGTTTCATTAATTGTTTATGTGTAGCTTTTCTTGTTGGGGCTAATGAGTTTGGAGTCATCCCCAAATCCTCAATTTCTTGTGTACCCTATTGACTAATGTGTGAACAAGTATTGCAATGTTCTATTATGTTTGATTGTTACGAATTTGTATTCCACTGGAAAGAAATTAATTTAGATGATAATACATTACAAAAATCAGGTAACATTGACCAGAAGTCTTTGCTGTGGAAATGAATTTTACTACGTATAATAATGTTTATTTTAATGAATGTAGCACATGGTTAATTTCCTAACTAGAAATGAAATCCAGGTTCAAATCCTGGCAGTGGAATATATATCTTGCAATAGTTCAAATACATCTTTAAGATATTAGAAAATTATATTCAAATAGTATCGGACACAAATACGTCTAGAAGATGAGTGTCAGTGCATAGTAGGTTCACAGTGAATGATGATTTGTGGTTCTGAAGAAGACCACTGTGTTCACCAACTGTGATCCAATGGTCGACTTGAGTCTCCTCCAATAATATTATTCATGATAACCCACTAATTTATGGTGCATCACCAACCTAGTTGTAGTGTCACACTATTGGATTAACAACAAAACAGAACTGATCTATCATTCACGAGATTTCAGTTTCTTTTGGATCTACCTACCGACGTATGTTTCATTGGACTGTAGTGACCAAATTGAATGTGAAACCACATTACATAAAGCAGCCGCAAAAGTCACAGGACGTGTATTGTTTCTGAAATCATCTTTAAAGTATCAAAAACCTTAAACCATTTGTATGTTTCCTTAAACCACATGGCTACCAAACTACTGTATGTTTCCTTAAACCACATGGCTACCAAACTACTGCACATCTTTTCTTGTGTTCTTTTCCTTTCTCTCTGCTTCAACTTAGCCACTCCCATTCCCAGCAACGAGACTGATCGGCTAGCTTTGCTTCAATTCAAGGCCAAGATCTCCGATGATCCTCTCGGCGTTACGAGCTATTGGAACAACTCCGTCCATTTTTGCCACTGGTATGGTGTTACGTGTGCTCGTAGACACCAAAGAGTCGCTGTCTTGGACCTTCAGTCACATAAACTGGCCGGCTCCATTTCTCCTTACATCGGAAACTTAAGCTTCTTGAGAGAAATTTATCTCCAAAACAACAGCTTCACCAATGAAATTCCTCCCCAACTTGGCAGCTTGCAGAGGCTACAGCTTTTGCATTTGGGGAACAATTCACTTGATGGGGAAATTCCCGCCAACTTAACGAGTTGTCATAGCCTCATCTTCCTCAGCCTCGCTTACAACAAGCTCGAAGGCTCGATTCCTGAGGAACTCGGTTCGCTGACAAACCTGCAGGTACTATTGGTTTATAACACTCTTTTGACTGGGACCATTCCTTCTTCAGTTGGGAACTTATCGTCCCTCATTAAGCTTTCTCTAGGAGATAACTTTCTTGGAGGGAACATCAATTCTGATATCGGCCAACTGAGGAGTCTAGAGTTTCTTTCAATAGCTGATAATGGTGGGTTCGCTGGTGCTCTCCCTCCATCTATTTACAATCTGTCCTCTCTAGAGATCTTCGCCGTGTCCGGGAACCAACTCAATGGGACTCTTCCCTATGATTTGGGCTTTAGTTTTCCAAATCTTGAATATTTTGGCATTGCTGATAACCACTTCACTGGGTCACTTCCTAGTTCAATATCTAATGCTTCAAATTTAGTGACCCTTTTTGCTCAAACAAACAATCTTAGTGGGGACGTTCCAGATTTGGCGAGCTTGCATAATCTGCAATCCTTAGGCATAACCGATAACCATCTCGGTTCGGGGGAAGTAGATGACCTGAGCTTCCTATCCTCTCTGACCAATGCCACTGATTTACAGTTCTTGTATATAAATGGTAACAATTTTGGAGGTGTGCTTCCTGAGTCTATCAGCAACTTATCTAGTAATCTAGAACAATTGTTACTAGATGGAAATCGAATTGTAGGACAGATTCCGGATGGTATTAGGAACCTCGAAAACCTGAATACATTTGAAGTATGGGAAAACCAGCTATCCGGCAGCATTCCGGAGGGTATTGGGAAGCTTCAAAACCTACAAATATTGTTTCTTGATGGAAATCAATTCACAGGTAACATTCCAAATTCTCTTGGAAACTTAGGCAAGCTGACCAAACTGAGTTTAGGACATAACAAACTTCAGGGGACCATCCCTCCAAGTTTGGGGAAATGTCAGAATTTGCTATTACTTGATATTTCAGATAACATGCTCAGTGGTACCATACCTTCTGAACTTTTCAGTATCTCATCGTTATCGATCTTGTTGTACTTGTCTCGGAATCTCTTGACGGGTACTCTTCCCATGGAAGTTGGGAATTTGAAAAATCTAGGGTCACTTGATGTTTCTGAGAACAAGTTATCTGGTGAAATTCCTAGTAGTCTTGGCAGTTGTGTAAGTTTGGAAGAGCTAAGCTTGCAGGGAAATTTCTTTCGCGGAACCATTCCTTCGTCTTTGAGCTCTCTGAAAGCTATCACGACTTTAGATCTTTCTCATAACAATTTGTCCGGCCAAATTCCAGAGTTTCTAACAGGTTTTGTTATCTTACGAAATCTGAATCTATCTTTTAACTATTTCGCTGGCGCGGTGCCAAGGGAAGGCGTCTTCAAAAATGCAAGTGCAACTTCACTGGATGGAAACAATGAGCTCTGTGGAGGAATTCCAGATTTTCATTTGCCATCTTGCAGATCCGGCGAGCCTAATAAGAAGACAAGATTGACTCAGAAGTTGAAAATCACACTCTTGATAGTTTTGGCAGTTCTTCTTGCATTTGTGCTGATCACATCTGCATTCTTTTTCTGGTCAAGAAAGAGAAGAAAAGAAACTACTTCAACTTCTTCAGAGAATCTACTTTCACAGGTGTCGTATCGAGCTCTTTTCAAAGCTACTGATGGATTCTCTTCGAGTAATCTTATCGGTGTTGGCAGCTACGGTTCTGTCTATAAAGGGACTCTACATCCTGAAAATGTGGTTGCAGTTAAGGTATTTAACCTCCAACAACGAGGAGCTTTCAAGAGTTTCATAGCTGAGTGCGAGGCACTGAGAAATATCAGACATCGGAATCTTGTTAAGGTAGTAACTGCGTGTTCAAGCATTGATGTTCGTGGAAACGACTTCAAGGCCTTGGTTTACGAGTTCATGATCAATGGGAGTCTCGACGAGTGGCTGCACCCGAATTCTAAATTAGAGAACTCAAGTGATGCTACGAGGAAACTAAACCTCGTCCAGAGGGTTAATATTGCAGTGGATGTAGCGTGCGCGCTTGCTTATCTTCACAATGAATGTCAGACACCAGTAGTGCACTGTGACCTCAAACCGAGCAATGTTCTTCTGGACAACGAAATGACTGCTCGTGTTGGCGATTTTGGACTAATGAAATTCCTCCCCGAGGCGATCAATAGCTTCTCTACAAATCAAACAGGCTCCACCGGCGTAAGAGGAACATTCGGATATGCTGCTCCGGGTATGTCAATACACTATTTTCATTTCCAATTGCCTTCTTTTATCACTAACTCACCAACATTGTAGTACTTAACTAGTAACTACTGTGTTTTATGAGTGAATGTAGAGTATGGCATGGGAAGTGAGGTCACAACGAATGGCGATATGTACAGCTTTGGTATTCTATTGCTCGAGATGTTTTCAGGGAAAAGACCTACTGATGCCATGTTTGACGACAACCTCAACCTTCACAACTATGTAAAGAAGGCTTTGCCGGAACAAGTTGCAGAAATCGCAGACCCAATGCTTCTTGAAGAAACAGAGGATGATGAGAGTAGTTTCGAGAAAATGAGTCACAAATCTAATAAATATGAGGAGTCCATAGCTTTGGTTTTTGGAATCGGAATCGCTTGCTCGAACGAAACGCCAAGAGCTCGAATGGAGATTCGTGCTGCTGCATCAAAGTTGTTCGCGATAAGAGACAATCTTGATTGATTTCTGAGTCAAACTGTTGACTTTTTGTATTCTAGATCTGTCGGTCAACGCTGGATCCACGTGGGTTTAGTCAAATTCAGCCAGCGATCTACTCTTTGAGCAGATATGGATATTGCGTGTCCTGTTTTCCGCACTCACAGCTCAAAGTCAAATAAAACCAAATTTCAATTACCAGAAAAATGCAAATACACCAATATAAGTAGATGTCAAGATCCAATCATTTTCATATACAAATCAAGAAAGTCGCGATTATATATCATGAACTCTTCACTGCTATTCCTCTCTTTCTTGTTCCTTCTCGGTGTAGCTGCAGCAGCAGAAGCTCCAGCTCCGGTGGTCGACATCACCGGAGACAAACTCCGAGCCGGCGTCGAATACTACATCCTCCCGGTGTTTCGCGGGAGAGGCGGCGGGCTCACGCTCGCCGCCCCAATTAACGCCACCGCTAACAGGTGCCCGCTCCACGTCGTTCAAGAAAGCCGAGAGGTGTCCAGTGGCCATCCGTTGACTTTTACGCCGGTCAACGAGAAGAAAGGGGTCGTGCGCGTCTCCACCGACCTGAACATCAAGTTCTCGTCCGTCGCTACCATCTGCGTCCAGTCCACGGTGTGGAGGCTTGGCGGCTACGACGAGTCGACGGGACAGTGGTTCGTGACGAGTGGTGGGGTCGCGGGGAATCCTGGCCGCGAAACGACCGGAAACTGGTTCAAGATTGAGAAGTACGAGGATGATTACAAGCTGTTTTTTTGTCCGACGGTGTGCAATTTCTGCAAGGTTATATGCAGAGATGTTGGCATTTATATTGATCACAAGGGAACGAGGCGTCTGGCTCTCAGTGATGTGCCATTCAAGATCATGTTCAAGAAGGCCCACTAATTACAACTATATTTATATAGTTTATTAGGAAGAAGAGTACTTAATAAGTTATCATGATTGTATCGTTGCTAGTTGTTTGTAGTTCCTTTTTTATCTATTAATAATATGATGAATAACTATTTTTTTTATTGCAAGCGTGCGTACCAACGAGACTCGAACTTGCATTTTCTAGTGAATTGAACTTATATTTTGCTCCTATGATAGTTGCTAGCTCACTCTCTAGCACTTATATTATATACAGTTGAGTGTTGATTAAGAAGATAAGTACTTAATAAATACTATATATATAGCCAACGAACTCATAAATCCATTGAGACGTTTAATGAGTGTCTTCCAAAGCTTAGCCTAAACCAAATTTTGTTAGCTCATTAATATAAATCTATTGTGCATCATTGTATCAGCAACCTACTGTTTAGATTGAAAGAAGAGAAGAGTACATAGTAAATATATGTATATATAAACTTGATGTTGACTTATATTTAGCTTGTGTCAACCATATTATGTTATTTACCATAACCAAAACAAATATTAATATAAGCATGTAACAATCAAAATTGATAAATTGAAGCAACAGTACGATCAAAATATACAAATATTAGTTTTGCAACAAAACCTCTTTAGGGAGTTAGCTTTTGCAATAATTAGATGGAGAAGGTACATAGACTTCCCAAACATTCCGAACCCAAGTCTGAGTCAAGAGCAGCCACTTGGAACAAAAATTCCTTTGTTGACTGTTTAGAATCTCAATTTGAGAATCAATCATATATAAATCATGAAGCACTCACGCACACATGCACGCCCCTCCCGCGGTTTACTTTGAACGATTCAACTATATGAGTTGCTAGTAAATATAATAAAATCATTAAAAAAAAAATTGTATATCATTGTTGCCAGATGATGCATGCGTTGGAGACTTGAATCATTCAAGAACTTGATCTTATGGAATAAATAACGCGAATTTGAGGTGCAAAGATTAAGCTCTACATAAACATTAAGATATATTTAGACAGATGCTTATCAAATACGACCAGTTAATCCATTTTATTTTGGTCAAATAATGATGAGATATCATTTTTAGAATGAATATGCATGCTCCAAATCATATATAGTAGACTTTCTGCAATTTAATTATATGTATGAGTACGTAGTGGATGACCTTCTTACTTACATGTATTCAACGTTCAAAATACATTATTATTAGCTTTTTATTTATTATTATATATAATCATTGATGTCAAAACATTGAATATAGTGATGCTGTACGTGAGCGGATCTTGATTTGCTCTACTCGATCTTCGGGTTCGTGATGACACACTATCAACAAAACAAAAAAATGATCGTTTTGTAGAAATGTTTTTGTACAATAATCGTCAAAACTATATATATATAGATGCCTCCATATATGTCAAGCATATCTAAAATTAAACCCTCATACAATCATATCAACTTGATTTTTATGTGCATCAAAATGTTCTGTCCTTTTTCCCGCTTCTTCTTAATTGCTATTATAATTCTTCCCTTGTCCCTTACCTCAACCAATACTGTTGCAGTTCTTAGCAACGACACAGATCGGTTAGCCTTGCTCGAATTCAAGTCCCGAATCACCGACGACCCTTTCGGTGCGCTAACCTGGTGGAACAACTCCATCCATTTTTGCCAGTGGAATGGTGTTACATGTGGCCAAAAGAACCAAAGAGTCACGATCCTTAACTTAGAATCTCAAAAGTTGTTCGGATCCATATCCCCGTTCGTCGGAAACCTAAGCTTCTTGATGAAACTGTATCTATCAAACAACAGCTTCAAAAACCAAATTCCTCCCGAACTAGGCCACTTGCGCAGACTCAAAAGTTTGGACCTCGGGAATAATTCTCTAGTCGGAGAAATTCCCGAAAACCTATCGAGCTGCCACAATCTTGAGGCTGCCAACTTCGACGCGAACCAGCTGACGGGGAAGATTCCAATGAGTCTCGGTTCGTTGCCAAAACTATGGGGACTATCAGCTCAATTTAACTATCTTGTTGGAGCCATGCCTTCTTCTTTTGGAAACTTGTCTTCTCTTCTCTATCTTGATCTCACAAGAAACTATCTCAGTGGTGAAATTCCCAATACACTTGGCCAGCTCAAGACTCTCATTTCCATGGGGATAGGAGATAATGTGTTTACAGGCATCATCCCTCCATCAATGCTCAACCTCTCCTCTGTGGAAGGTTTCGATTTCGGATCAAACCAACTTCATGGGACTCTTCCCTCCAACTTGTTCATCACTTGTCCTCTTCTCTCTTTCTTTAGCGTCGCCGGAAATCAGTTCAGCGGTTCTATTCCTATCTCTCTGTCCAATGCCTCGAATATGGATACTTTTTATCTGTCATCAAACAATTTTTCCGGGAAAGTGCCAAACTTGGAGAAACTTCACAATCTCCGGAGTTTTGGTATAGGCAACAACTCTCTCGGGTTCGGGGTGGAAGGTGACTTGCTATTCCTTTCCTCATTGGTGAACGCCACGGATTTACAAGAAATTCAAGTGTCTCTTAACAATTTTGGAGGAGTATTGCCAGAATCTATCAGCAACTTGTCGCGGTCACTACGAGAGATGGTAATGGAAGATAATCAGTTTGTGGGAACCTGCTGGTATTGGTAACCTCAGAAACTTGGAATCTTTGTCCATGACAGGTAACCATCTCTCTGGTACCATCCCTGAGCAAATTGGAAACCTTCAAAATCTGAAAGTGTTGTATATCAACGAAAACAAGTTGACAGGAAACATTCCATCTTCCATTGGAAACTTGGTGCAGTTGTTGTATCTCCAATTGAGGAGAAACAAGCTTCAAGGTACCATCCCATCCACTTTGGGAAACTGCACCAATTTATTGGAGTTGGGACTTTCTGGTAATCTTTTCAATGGCTCCATTCCCCTGCAACTTTTCAATATCTCAAACTTAGTCCTCGGATTCGACCTGTCTGATAATCTTTTGTCCGGACCACTTCCGGTGGAAGTTGGAAATCTGAAGAATCTGCATTCATTGGATGTGTCAAGAAATAGGTTGTCGGGTGAAATTCCTACTAGCTTGGGCGGTTGCGCGAGTTTGGAGTTCTTGAACATGCAGGAAAACCTTTTCCATGGCGCCATTCCTTCGTCTTTAAGCTCCTTGAAAGGTATGCAAAGTTTAGATCTTTCTCGCAACAATTTGTCGGGTGGGATCCCGAAGTTTCTACAGGATTTTGTTTTCCTAGAGAATTTGAACCTTTCTTTTAACAATTTCGTTGGCATGATGCCGGAGGGAGGCGCCTTCAAGAATGTGAGTGCGACTTCAATTCAGGGGAACAATGAGCTCTGTGGAGGAATTCCAGAGTTTCATCTTCCCATGTGTATCTTTAATGAGCCTAAAAAGCTTAAAAGATTTCATAAGTTGAAGATCGTGCTCTCCATTGTTTTGACATTCACTGTAGCGGTTGCTGTGGTGATTACTTCTTTGGTTTTCTTTTTGTTGAGGAAGAAAAAGAACAAGAGAGCAAGATCAAGCTCTTTACTTCACTCGCTCTTGCAGGTTTCTTACCGAACTCTATACAAATCTACCGATGGGTTCTCTGCTTCTAATTTGATTGGTATGGGTAGTTTTGGCTCTGTATATAAAGCAACTTTAGATCAAGACCGAATAGTTGCAGTTAAGGTGTTTAACCTTCAACGACAAGGAGCTTTCAAGAGCTTCATGGTTGAATGCGAGGCAATGAAAAATATCAGGCATCGGAATTTGGTTAAGGTAATAACCGCATGTTCAAGCATTGATATAAACGGAGATGATTTTAAGGCCCTAGTCTACGAGTTCATGGTCAACGGAAGCCTAGACGAGTGGTTGCATAACACTACCGAGTCAAATGATCCTCAAAATGTAAGGAAGAAAATGAATCTCATCCGTAGGCTCAACATTGCTATTGATGTAGCCTCCGCACTGGATTATCTTCACAATCAATATGACCAAACTCCAATTGTTCACTGTGACCTGAAGCCAAGCAATGTCCTTCTTGATGATGAAATGGTAGCACAAGTTGGGGACTTTGGGTTAGTGAAGTTCTTGGAAGAGGAGACCAGCATTAGCACATCTATGAGCTCCACTGGAATAAGAGGAACAGTAGGCTATGCTGCTCCAGGTAAATTAATTACACTTAGTAATTTGCATTATTTGTGAACTTCTCATGTTGGAGAAAAAGCAATATGTTTATTAATGTTTTGATGTTTGTATGCAGAGTATGGCATGGGAAGCGCGGTATCAACGCAAGGCGATATGTATAGTTATGGTATTCTGTTGCTCGAGATGTTTTCGGGCAAAAGGCCTACCGATGATATGTTCAGTAACAGCCTTAACCTTCATAGCTATGTGAAGATGGCTCTGCCGGGACAAGTTGCAGAAGTAGCTGAACCGGTACTTCTTGAAGATGGTACTCAGAGAAATGGGAAAATCTTGGAATCTCTAGTGATGATATTTGAGATTGGGGTTGCGTGTTCGGAAGAAGTGGCGCGAGAACGAATGGAGATAAGGGATGCATTAGCAAAGTTGATTGTGATTCAGAACAATCTTATTGGTGAAGGAGTGCGAGGTCGTGGACGCCAAGTGCTGGGAGCTGAGTTTGCAACTGGGCAAGATCAGCAGGTAAAATCAAAGAGCTGATTGAACATTAACAATTCGTTATCTGTTTACACCAACAAAAACAAACAATGTGCTTTACTACACATTCAGCTAACAAATAAGATTTTCATTTCTAATTTCAGGTACCAATTAGGAGCACAGACCTGGACGTCTGACTTATAAGGAGCTATTTGTTTGCTATTCAAGTTTATGTACTGCACCAACGACCATTTGGCCGAACAGTATAGATGTGAGTGTGTAGTTTTGTGACATGTATAAAAAGAAAAAATCAAGGGGTTGCTTGGCTTAAAGTTTAGGTTTGCTTTTGATTAGCATCTAATTTGGTACTTGTCTCCTCTCGTCTATCAATTCAGATAAAAGTTCGGTACTTACGTAAAAATTTATCCATAAGTATCTTAGTTTTAAGTATCTCAGATAAAAGTTTAGTCATTTAACTTGTAATCATAGATTAAGTGAAACTAAAGACTTTGTGAAGCAGTGGATCATCCATACGTAAATACCAACAAACCAATCACAAACAAAAGAGAGAATTTAACATCAATAGAATCAATAACAACAAATCAAGTCTCAATTTATGATTATGTGAACAAAATCAAAAGCCATACCCAACTAATCAAAACCACAAGAAAACACAAAATAAAGCCTGCAAATCTTTTTTCCTTTCATAATTTTTCCGGAAAGTTCTTGTTTTGAAGATCCATATTCTGCCAAGTTTGAACTAGAGACGTTTAAATGTCCTCTTTTGATGAACTTGTTATCATGAGCTCCAGAGTCTACAAGGGTTTTTGAGCTAAAAGTGCAATCTTGATTTTCAACAATGGTTAACTCATAAATTCATGGTTGAGTAACTAGATGATGTCTTGTATACATAAATGTCTGATTCCTCTTTCAACTATAAGCTTGTGCAGAGTAATACAGATTCTGTTATGTTTCATCACCTAATACTAATGGTCATGTGAGCTCTGCATGTTCTGTAATGTTTGGCTTGACCCCATAAAACTTTAGTCATGATTGTTGTAATAAACCAATGTGTGGAAATCCTGAAACTCTCCATTTATGCTAAGAAAAAACAGAGTCTTGGAAGTACCAAATCATGCAAATTGCCACTTCAACCTGTAACTTGTGTTTTTTCACAGATTAGTTGCATTTAAAGCAACAAGCTTTCACCAAACCAACAAGGCACAACCTCTGCTAAAACAAACTTCACTATTTTTTTATTTTTTTTTTTTTATAGAGAAAGGTGCTGAAATCCTTTCTTGCAACGCCAAACGTCACTAGATATGCTATAATATATACACATGTCTGTTCTAGCGCGACCTTGTTTTCAAGAACAGAGACTTCATCTCTTTTCCCTAACTAGACATTTTGGCACCTTACACCACCACCACCAAAGATGTGAAGAGTGGGGATTGATCCTAGGATCTCCTCCCACTCACACAATTGGTTTAACTATTTACTTATTCTTGAACCCAAGACCTTGCTCATCACAAGGCACGTACTCTAGACCCACCAGTTAATCCAACTGGCTGCTCAGATAAATTTTTAGAGATTAACTGATAGATGAGAATCATAGATTAGGTGAAACTAAGAGTTTGTGAACCAGATCCTCTACTGTCACAAATAACTTAAAACAACATGTTATTCAATTTTTCACCAGAATCAACCATAGATTTGAGCAGTGGATCCATACATAACCAATCACAAACAAACAAAGAGAAAGAGAAGTTAACATCAATAGAGCCAATAACAGCTAATCAAGTCTTAATTTATGATTATGTGAACAATATCAAAAGCCATACCCAACTAGCCAAAACCACAAATAAAAATGAAAATATGACTGAGATCTTTACATGGAGATCAAAACTATAACACCAACAAAAAA
>JAYMTH010001259.1:0-15598 GCA_036897465.1 Pelargonium australe | reverse complement strand
GCGTATATGGCTTGCATTTTTGTTTCTTGAATAAAGAGTACTTACGAATAAGAAACCGAACCCGATCTCTCTTATGTTGCGCCATCGTTCCTCTCACATTCCATGATGAGAGGAGAAGCGCAATAGTGAAGGCACTATCGACGTGTGGCAACAACCTCGATGACCCGAAGTTTCTCAATAACTGACTCGTTAGAACCCGAGGCTGTGATCCCTAAGCTTTGACAAACATCAAACACCGCAGCCGACTCGGCCGGAGAGGACAAGTGCTTAGGGTCGGAGAAAGCAGGCAATGAGGGGCTTTTACGCAGAGCACCCGATCTCTTACCCGTGACCACACACAAGGCATGGGCCCGAGTCTTTAAGAGGCCCATTCTGCTGAAAATTATCATCAGCTGTATCATTAAAATTGTCACTGCGATGTGACCGAGCAAAGGGGCTCTTGGGGGGTTGTGATCAGTAGGCTCAGGCGAAAGGTCCGGCGACGGAGGATCCGGGAAAGGCGGCAAGTTAATTCATTTTGCAATGTCCTGCCATTGCAATTATCAATATTAAAATGCATTTAATTCACATAAATTTTATTTTAATATAATTGAAATAGTAACTACAAATATTTTCAACCTTGCATTTTGGTTTGAATTTTTTTACAATAAATTCTTTGCATGTTGATTTTTTTATTCTTTATTTATTAAGATGCCCTACTTGCAAGGCATAAAAAATGCTGACTTTTTCTTTTTTTTTAAAAAAAAAAAACCTTCATATAGTTGATTATTTTGCTATGGATTCTCAATTTGGGCTTATGGATGGCTTGCCTTGAATAAATTACATTTTTTTATTTAAATTTGTTAGGAAAAATCAGATAAATTTTGTCCTTTTTTGTGGTATTTTTAAACTCAAATTTCGATTAAATCGGATGGTTAGAAAATGCTGACAACATTGCTTCTGAAAAACCATATTTCTTGATTTTGGAATCATGTTACTAAGGTAGTTGGTTGTGTGTCATGTTCGTAATCGAGTCTGTAATTCTCTATTGATCTTAATGAAATTGACACTTCTTAAAAAAAAAAAAAAACTATAATTTTGAAGTTTTTATTATTGTATGCTTTTTTTTTACTGTGTAAAACGTTACTTCATTATCAGAGGAACATCGTTACAAAAGGAACTATCGCCAAACGGAAAAAACCTAAACGACATAGAACCTAAACGACCTAAGACAACCCTATGCAAAGGGATGAAAAATAGTGAGAAGAACCTCACGAGATTGGGTAATCATTCGAACCGAGGGCCCTTGGCAAGCCATCTCTCAGCCTGTACTACATACCTAACCCCAAGAAAACCACCCCCCTTTGAGACCAAGCCTCAAACCACGGCCACCCAAGAATCATCTCTCCTTCCCCAGCTAAAGCTGTCTTCACCATCTAAACTCCCCGTGTTGCGAACCTGCCCGCCCAGGTTCGCATCCGGACTGTTTTTTTTGGACATGCATGTTGTCGTTTTTTTATTTATTATTGTATGTTTTTTCTATTAAAAATAAAAAAGTAGAAAATACTCCTTAAGTATTGAGCATGATATTTAGCAACATTTTCATAATAATCAATCAATAAATAATAAATGTTTAAGATTCTGTTGCTTTTTGCGGGTGTTACCAGCGCCAACTGGGAAGCTTTGCCCTGCGGTTCGGTTCTTTTTGTTGAGTTCTATGGTTATTAGATCCACGCGCCTTCTTTGTAGTGTGATCAACTCGCCTTCTTATTTATTTATTTATTTGCAATTTAGAACATGATATAAGATAATTTATTTTGTATTTACAATATTTCAAATATTTAAATGGGCACTCTCAGTGCTTCACCATAGCAAACAATTTGGATTTTGAGTAGAAATGCATAACTCAATTTCATATGGTTACACATTTTAAATTTTGAATTAAATTTTGTACATGATTTGAGTTTTGTTTCGATTTGTCCGATTGTGTCTACACAGAAAAATGGATGATCGAATTGTCGTCACCTAAACCCGTGAAAACATGAGTTAACTTTTGGTTTTCAACCAAAATGAGTAAACATAGTTCAATTACATAACCATCACCTATATTTTTTAACACATAGCCATCACCTTTTTTTTCTTTCTAATTCATGCATGCAAAAAAGAAAAAACATGCAAGTACAATTTGTTCTAATGTAAGAAACATTATGCATGGTTTTTCATTTTTGTCTTTTAGAATTTTGTTTCACGCGCGGCTACTATATGGAACACGCGCCTCCATTCTTTGGTCGCTCAGCCACATTTGAGGATGTTGCATGGGGTCCTTATGGGCTCTCCTCCGGCCTGAACCAGCCTGCCAGGAAGGTTGGCGAAAACTAGAGCTGGCAAATAGATGAACGTTCTAGTTCTATAATTATTCGTGACGCTTTTGATGATGTCATTTTTTATCGGCTTGAATTTAGTATTGTTGGTTTGGATCAGTGGAAGCTTATGGATTACCGATCCCTCTCGAGCTCAGAGCTTAACCGATCATAACATTATATATATCTCTGCATATTTACTCACTTTTTGTAATAAACTTAAGCCTACTTATATTATTGAGATAGATCAATGAAAATCCGTGTTCTATTCACCTGTTTTCCAACTCATACATACGTCAATCAACTTAAATCATATCATGAGATTGATTAGTTCAAATGAAAGTTGATTTAGATATGATATTTACGTCATTTTGTGTAGCGATCAATAAGTTTTAATATGATTGATTCAAGTAGATAATTAAATGAGTTTTTTTTTTTTGTTTTTTTTTTTTTGTAATGTAATAAATAATTATAATGACGCCGTAGTAACAAAGAGGATCAAACAATTCATGACTACAAGCTCGAGAAAATAATACATTATTGGCGCTCATATAATGCTTGATCCAAAATTAATCTTTTCATGCCCAAAATTGTCAGCCTTGTATTATTAACCTATATTGTTTAGCCATTTTGTTAGGTTCAACAAATATGATGGCTCTTGGATTTTACTAGTAGCCAAAATTTGCATTTGAGGGTGGACCACATTTTGGAGGTGTGGACTCATATAATAAACCATTTTGTTTTACTAGTACTAAACATAATATTGACTCTCACACATTTTCATTAACTAATTGACATTTACTTTAAGACCTTGATAAGTTGTAGTTTTTTTTTTTTTTTTTTTTTTTTTGATATAAAAATAAGTTGTAGTTGTTGCTTTTCCTATATAAATTGAGTTACACAAACACAATTTGGGATTGTATATATTGGTTGTTCCAATACAAAATTTAAAAATATATATTTGTTAACTTGCAATATCACTTTAAAAATACTATGTAGAGTAAGAGCTTCATTTCACTTGATTCCTCGACGTCTCAAATTTGAGTCTCAGTGTTTATACACTTGTTGATAAAGAAAATATCACTTTAAAATTCTAAGCATAAAATAGTTCAATGTACGAAACTTTTGCAAGTCACAAAGGGTGGTTAAATTAGTCATTTACAACACCAAAACACAAATCTTTTGTTCGCTGGCATCTCACTATCTTAATTTGTTAAGCCGAAAACACAAAACTTTTTACTTGTAATGTCACTCAAAGCGTTAAAAAAAAACAATTCAATCCTCGAGACTTTCACAAGTCCTAGAAGGGTTTACAACACCAAAACACACACAAAAATAATCAGTGACTAAATCCCAAGATTCAAATTCACGATCTCAACTTATTAAGTCGAAAACTCAAACTTTTTACTTGTAATGTCATGAGTTAAAGCAGTAAAAAAAGACAGTTCAGTACCCGAGACTTTTACAAGTTTTGATAGGGTCATTTGAGTCATTTACAAGAATAGAACACCTTTGATCTACCACACAATTATCTACTTATTCTACAAATTGACACCAACTCTCAAAACTAAAAACAACTAACTTAAAAGAGGCTTCTCTGCATCAAAATCACTTTCCAACAAACCCACAAGAGGTATATTTTCTTTTCCTTTAGCCCATAGCACAAGGTACAGCCCAGTGAACATGATCATCATCCCAGCAATACTGCATTTTTTCATTAAAAAAACAAGCATAAATATCTCAATTTCACAAGTATATAACCCAAGAAATATTACATTCTTACGGGTCGGGACCAAGAACACAAGTCTGGTTCTCGTACCACTTTTTGTCGGCCTGGTATTATCGGGTTGGGCCAAAGACGACCCGTTGGCCAACAACGAGCCTAGCCTGCTTGGGCTAGGGCCTAAATGAGTTGTGGAAAAACTAAGTATCAATGATGGCCTGTGGGCCAAAATCGAGCCAAACCCGCTCGGGTTGGACTTTGGAGCCTAAATTGGTCGGGATGAAAAATGGCAACATGTTAACTTTTGCAAGCATGGGCTCAATATTATCGAGTTGAATCAGTGATGATCCACGTGCCATTGGCCCATTTGCAAGCTTTATATATGCTCGTTGAGTTAAAAGGGGTATGTAATGTACCTTCCAAGGTTAAATGTGTCCCCAACTGAAAAAACTGAAAGAACGACTGACACAACCGTTCCAACGGGATTAAACATGGACACCAAGACTGGCCCTTTCTTCTTCAATGCCCATCCATTGAAGCTTAGAGATACTCCACTTATCATCCCTCCCTGCGTGTCCACAAAGTCGGTTAAGTACATCATAGTATACATTCATCGGGAAATTACACATACATCCTCTAAACTACGCTTCTTTTGCACATCATTAGTCATTCCCCAAAACTACTCAGGGCATGAACTTTCATCATTAACAGAATATTATGTTATTTTGTTCATATGCAATCACATGTTAGTTTTTGTGATATGATTCATCACCGGAAATTTATATAAACCTGCAAGAATCTAGTAAATTTCACCATAATTTATAACATGTGACATGTGTATGATCAAACCATCATAATATATGTTAATTATGACCGACATATTGGTGAGCTAAGAGTTGAAAGTCATGGGTATTCTGTAATCATATCTAAAACAGACCTAATTCACGGGAGGTATATGCGATTTCCCGGGCATTCATTTCTACAAGTTATTCTAAGAAAACATAAAGAATTTGCAAGAATACCAGCAAAGAGTAGCCAATCATGTCTCTCATGCTAACAAGAGGCCACACAGTCTCAATTTCATGATCTTGAAGCAACTGCACAACTAATGTTATAATCACTCCAATGAAACATGTTATTGCCGTCAATGACATTGGTGCAGGAAAATCTCCTAACGTCGACGCCTGAAACGTTACAAAATAGCAACGATTTAGGGAAACATAGGAATTTTTTTACGGGGAATGTTCGATTATTCAATCAATCATGTACCTGCAAGACAACATTGCTTGACAAAGCCAAAACTGCTGCAATGAGGTACAAGCAACCTATGATCTTCTCTTTGTCGAAAATGATGTCGGGGTGCGGAGATGACGATGCTTGGACCTCAGATGTGCTATGCATTAGGCTCATGATGAGAGCTCCTAATACACACAACAACGTGCCTACAATCTTTGCTTTGCTATACATGCATGTTATATTAACCTTCTCTAATCTGTATGAAAAGATCGATTATACGTTACGAAGAGAGCAACGTGTTGTGAATGCAATGTTGTGAGAGAATGAGAGAAATCTGTACCTGAAAGCCCAAGCAATAACAAAGATTAAGCCGGGAGCTAGGTTTGGCATTGCTGTGGCCAACGCCGGTGAAGTTAACTTGATGCCCTTGAGAAATAGCGTCTGGAAAATTACCCTGAAATTGTATAAAACATGATAGTTTATGTTCATCTCGTAAGAGAATCTTCAAGTCTCGTAAAAACCCATGAATCTTTTTTTCTTGTTAAAGTTAATTATTTGAAAAGGACAAAAAAGAAGAAGTTTAAAGTATATATATATATTAGGAGAGCAATATTGCTATATAAAAATGGCAGCTCGGTAAATTGTGCATGCGACTATACCTATATTTTTGTAGAATTATTGTTTTCGTGATTTAAACTCGTGTTCTAACCGAATTTTCGTGACAACGTGAGCAAAATTAAATTTCAAGCAATTTTGTTATAGAAAAAATGGCAACTTGGTGCACGAGACTCTCACCGTAGAATAGTAGGGAGTCTACGTTGGGTAAAACACACAAATTATATCTACGTTTTCGCAAAAATGTTGTTTTCTTATCGAAACTCGTGATCTCAATATCACAAAGCAACAATCTGACTAGCAAAAATGTAATGAATGACTAGATTCTTTTTGTGCAATTTTTTATTATAAAAAAAAAATCATGTATGTGTTTTATGAAGTGTTGGACTTTTCTGGGTTACCAATTAGAACAAACCAAAACATTTGGCAAAAACCATTCTATGATTATGGGTATGAAATCTAAGGATGATGATGAAGAAATTACCAAATTAGCCCTATGCAAGCATATACTAATGGCTTCTTGAACACAAACTAAAACCCAGAAACAAAACCAAACAAATTCAAAGAAAAACATTAAAAAAAACAAACAAATGAAATTAAAGAATTGCAGTTGCTTACCCTCCACAAGAGATGAGAAACAACTGAGTCATGAACTTGAAACTCAATTTCTTGGGCCATTTGCTCCTGCATGAATAACAAAAAAAACCCATTAATCATCATCAAAAACAACATAAAAAAACCCAAAAAAATTATTAATTTTTTTTTATAAAGAACACAAAAACCCAAGATTTGAGAGACAAAAACCAACCTTTCAAAGCAAAGAGCAATGGGAGAGAGGATGAGGAAAGTGGCAAAAGTGGTAAATATGATAAGAGTGAAAGGGCTAATACCAAGAGACATTAGGTAACTCAAGAACATTGAGTTACCAGCATACACAAATTGCACCACAATCAACCCTCCAATCAACACAAAATCTTCAACCAAACCTTTCTTCCCATTTTCCACAACCATTCTCATCAATTTTCCTTCAAAAAAAAAAAAAAACCCACAAAATCACCAAAATTCCCTATCTTTTAGACCCCCAAAACCCAAATTTGGCCAAGGAGATCCACCTCTCAAGCAAACCCAAATTTCCCCTCTCTCTTTTCACATGAAATTGAAAATAAAAAAGCTTTCTTGATTTGTAGAATCTTGATGGAGGAGCATCAAGAAGAGGCTCTTTTTCTTGATGCTCTGTTTCTTGAAATTTGGGTTTCTTGTTAATGTTTCTGTCTGCACATTCTCAGCTAACCTTCAAGCCCTTTCTTCTATACCAACCTTTCTTTATCTCTTTTGTTCCTTCACATTTTAAATGCTCTTTGTTTTTATTTTCTTGTATAAGATGAGTTCTTATTATTAGGATATTTCTCAACCATTTCCAAGTTAAAAAACAAAGACAAAAACAAAAAACTATTTTTGTTTATGTGGAGATGTATTTGCCACATAATCATTGTATTTATTTTTGCATTATTTATTAATTACAGAAATGTAATTTTTATAAATGGAACAAAATTGGGTTTAATCAGAGAATTTAGCTGCCAAATTCTCTGTCATGTCATGCTAATTGTATGTTGAATTGTTGTTATGGCTAATTAAGTTGAGTTACAATTAGAGAAAAGTAAAGACCATAAAAATTGCCAACTACCAAATTAATGTTCAATTATTTTATGTGTTTAATTTTGTTGATACACTCTTGGATAGATATTTCAATTGTATTAAAATCTTTCTTTATTCATTTGTTTGAATTGAAAGAACAAACTACATATGTTTTATGAGTATGTGAAGTCGCAATCTAAAAAATCATTCATTAATTTATTAAAATAATATTAGCCATACATATTCAAAATTTATTCATCAATTTATTTAAACAATATCATTGATAATTTATACATTATTGTATAATAATAAAAATAAATAAATAACTTTGTATACAATAGTAATTCCTTGAAGATTAGAAAATCCAATTTTCAAAGTTTTTGTTATTATAAACTTTTCAAAGTCGAGATTCTTACATGTTTAATTAAATGAAGGACTCCAAATAATTATGGAATGAGTTTTGTTTGATTATCTTACTCACACGCAACTAACACTTACTCCGTATATTGTATTTTCTTGGATTGAAACAAATGAAAACAATATTTCGTGGACAGATATTTTGTAAATTGCGGTTTATATGTGGATTTTTTTTTTTTTTTTAGAACAAAAATTCAATTCTATTTTAACACATATTTTGAAATAAAGAAAGTAACATTTTTCTTTTAAAAAAAATGAATATGACATAAGTAATTTAGCTATAAACATAAAAAGTTTTTTTTAAAATATAGTACAAAAGTGAATATTCTGAGTATCTAATATGACCAAAAGGAATGTGTATGGTGACGTGGAAAAAGAGGTCGGCAGGTATATACCGTTACTGGAGAGACAGGTAGGTAAGCTTTGTGGCTGTTACTCTCACTCACTTCACTAGCACTTCAAAACGCTGCGTTTTGAACTTTAAAGCCATATTCTAAACACGAGGATGAGGATCTCATTTACAACGATTCTCGTTTCTGAACAAAAATTTGAATGCAAGCGCGCCGCAAAGTTTCGATTCCTAGTTTCTATACGAATACAATAGTATAGCACAACGAAAAATTCATTTTACGAAAAGACATGTTAGAAATGATGAAGTCTTTACACTTATTTCATCACCAAACAGCTTCAACAGAGCTGGGGAGAACAAAAATCAGTTTACGTCCAAGGTGGGAAAAGAAAACTCCATTTTCGATTGCAAGATGAATTGACTTTAGTGATACTCGGCTAAGGCACCTTGGAACGAGCTCTAGAACAAACAAACACAAAAACAATACAAACTTGAATCAGAATTTGCAACTATTACACACAAATAATATTGGATAATTTAAATGAATGCGCCTTAAGTACATAGTTTGGAATGAACGGCGCAACTCGCAATGAGATCATCATGTTAACTAGTGTTGCAAATGTAATAAGCGCTCGATAAAAACTATCACTGGCATTATATTGCATCAATTGTTAGCATATAATAGCTATCTGTATATAATGAATTCAACCACAAACATGTCGAACTTAAAAAACAAAAGACGGGCCCACCTCCCGAAACAGCACACACATCTCACGTTACACGTACCATCAATTGCATCTGGCAGAAGGAGGAGCTTTGTTATCATATATTGATATATAACCCTAACAAAATCAAATCCTCCACAAGAATCTAATGGAATGTAATATGGTAGTGAGAATTTTAAGTCTCTGCAAGACACGAAATTGCTTAAATATGTTCACTAACTTCAGTTTAAAAGGTAATTGCTCTTCTTGGTGCTCAGAATAACAATGAAAACATTTATAAAAAAAACTGGATAAAACCATCAATATTCCATTTCCTATCTATTGAAAATAAAACCAAACATTATGTTTGTGATAGCATCCGTACTTAGCACAACCCAGTGGTAAAATCCCAATTTATTTCTTTGAAGCATTTGGCCATTCACGTGCCCACATGAACCAAAATCTTCAGTCAAATGCTGTGAACACACCCCATCCGTGCACCTCTACCCATAAGCCCAATCAGTTCCCTTGAAGCAAACCCAAAAGCTCAAGTTTTCTCTCAAATCAATTAAAATTTCAAACTTGCTTTCCAGCCATACAATGCTCAGCCAGAACGAGAAACAGAATCCATGACGATTAAACAACTACCTAAAAGTTTCTAACATAAAGTTATTAGGCCATCAATAAATGTTTAAGCGCTGCAACAAATTATATTCTTGATTTATGCTTTCCTTCCATTACTTGATATTATTCAAAAACCATAACTGATACAAGTACATAAACTATCATTACTAAACCACAATAGAAATATGGTAGTGTTTGGATTAAAAATTTGGAAATTAACATTCCAAAGCCATTATCGATCATGACCAAAGTCTTTAATCCAAACAAAAAAAATGAAATTCTCATTCCTAAACAAAATTTCAATTCAAACACTACCTATGTAAACACACTACAATCCTGATAAGCCATAAAATATACTCATTTGTAGTTTTTTGCCTCTAATTTCTACAGACACATAGCTAAATTTTGCTAATTTAAATGCACAAGATGATCAATTGACTCAAAACAGGACATTTTCAGTAAAAACAACAAAGAGAAAAAGAGAAAAGCTACTCACAATCACAATCAGTAAAGAAACAAAATGCATCAGTGGTCTGGAGTGGTGCACCAGAGTCGGAAACTCCTAGCTGTCGTGTTCAGGCATGACGTCAGCCTCGCCGCCGCTACTGTGCTGTGCAGCGGCAACAGCGACTGCACGCCACCAAGCTCCGCCGGACACCTGACATCCATTTATTCACAATTCACTCCAAAATTCGAGAAAAACATAGCATAGCAATGAACTGATCTTCATATTCAAGGAGAGAACCAGAGAGAGACCTCGATAACGAGAAGCTCCGGTTAGGCGAGGGGAGAGGAGATCGCGGAAGCGTTGAACCGGCGGCGGATCTGTTGACGGAAGGTGTTCGAGCTGCCGTGGATTTGATGGCGGATCTGAGGGATGAGAGAGAGGACCTGCTCATGAATCTGCTGCAAGTCGAGGCCATTGCTGGTCGAGGAGACGAAGAAGATGAGAATTCGGAGAGAGAGGGTTTAGGGTTTTAGCAGAGCGAGCCACAGATTTCCCGTTGAAGCGAAGCAATGCAGTACACATCTTCAACTGTGCGAACTGCGAAGAGAAGCATGAGCTATTGGGCCTAAGGCCCAATCCAAAAAAGGCAATGATCATGAAATGCCGTGGATCTGTCAATTCAGACGTTGAGTTGGTTTTCTGTAACCGATCCAAAAAAAGTATACGTTGTAAGTTTTTTTTTTTTTTTAGTTTATCGTTCATGCAACTTAAAACCACATTTAGGTTTTGAGTGCTAACTGGTTCAAGTTCAAATGGTCAGCTCGTCTCTCTATGAGAGGCTACGAGCATTAGCTTCTAAATAACTAATGGTTATGCCAACATATGTTTGTATAAATGTATTACTGGAAGAGAATAGCACAAAATGTCCAAGATCATGAATATGTCGTGAAGCTGACAATTTATTTCAAAATAATTTTTACGTATACAGGCTGGAGAGGTCAAAGTTTGACCCGACCCAAAAGATACCAAAATGTTATCCTTTTTATGAATGATTAAGCTTTCAACATATATAAACTTGATGCTAATAAGTGTTGTTTTTAATACCTTATTAGTATAATAAAAAATGGACACCAAGCCTCTTGAATCCATCTTTGCCATAGGTAGAACTTGCAGTTTAGACCAAGTTGTAGAGCTGACAGTTTAAACCAAAACTTGGTGGCACACGGAATTGGATTAAGAAGCAAATTTATTTTCGAGTCAATTTTGCCTTGAGAAAAGGTATGACTCAAGTTTTGCAAAACACACATTCAGTAACGGGATCGTCGTCATTGACGGCAATGGCAATGGTAAGAAAAATTGACCTCGTTGATCTGATTGGCATAGTATGTCGCTAATGTTAGCTACACCCATCAGCAACAGACATGCTCGTCGCGGTAAAAGTTTGGTAATCATATGCAAGAGGGGCCTAATTCATGGGAGGTACATACAATTTCCCCTATATTCACTTCTAAAAGATCTTTTTTTCCATGGAAACATAAGGGGTACATAGAGATTTTGCAGGAATACAAGCTAAGAGTAGACAATCAATTCACTCATGCAAACAAGAACAGTCTCAATTTCCTGATTTTGAAACAATCACATAGCTAAAGTTACGAGTACTCCAATGAAACATGTTATTAGTGCCAACGACATTGCAAAGAGGAGAGGTGCGGAGAGAAGGGAGGAAGAGTGCAAAAAGAACGAGAAACCTAGAAATTTCTCTTCATGGAATTTAGAGAACTATATCTCAATTGTAGCTGAGCTCAATGAAAGAACAGTTCTATTCCTAGTTTGTATAGGAGTAATGGCCTGTTTAGGTTTTGCATATTCACAACGTTTCATCTTCCATTGAAGCTGACGAATAGCAGGAGATAAGAGCTTAAGATTTATGAGTTTCAGTGCAAAAGTAGCAACCAAAACCAGAAACAACCAAAAAAGACAAACTACAAGTCCATGAGTGATTGGTATATCGAGATAGAGTTGTAAATTGCAAAGAAAATGTAAAATATGTCATTAACTGATTCAACATGTTTGAAATGATAAAAGTCTTCATCACACTTATTTCATCACAACACAACTTCAAATGAGCTAGGAAGAATCAAAATCAGCTTAGGTTTAGACAAATTTCAATTGAGGTAAAAAATATAATAAAAACTCCCTTTTCGATTGCAAGAATAACTTTTCAACATGAGGAAGATCGGCTAAGTCACCTTGGAACAGACAGACCGAGCTCTAGAACAAAAAAAAAAGAGAGAGAGAGAATAAAAAGACTTGAATCAGAAACAATTGCAAGTATAACACACTGATAATACAAATAATTTAAATAAATGCCCCTTAAGTACATGGTTCGGACTAAACGACGGCATTCACAATGAGATCATCCCATTAACTAGTAGAGTGAATGTATTAAGCACTCACTAAAAACTATCACTGAAGTTACATTGCTTCAATTGTTAGAATACAATGTCTACTTGTATATATAAAGTTTATCAAGAAACATGTCAGACTTAAATTAAGTGTTTGGAAAAACAGAGGACGGGGGGGCGCACCTCCCGAACAGCACACATATCTCACGTACCATCAATTGCATCTGGGAAAAGGAGGAGCTATGTTATCATATATTCTTATTTAAGTACACACAATCAGTCAACATACTATTGTTGACATATAACCCTCAGGCAATCTAATGGTACGTAATTAGGTATGAAGAATATCAAATCAGCAAGACACTAAATGGTTAAATATGTTCTATTTAAAAGGATTTGTTGTTTTTGGTGCTTAGACATAGCATTCAAAACGTACAGAAAATGGATACAAACTCTAAATACTTCATTTTCTGTCTGTCAAAGATAAAACCAACATTTTAAAGATTATTTGTGATAATATCCGTACTTGAGAACAACGCAATGGTCCAGTAAAATCCCAGTTTATTTCTTTGAAGCATTTGGCCATTCATGTGCCTGCATGAACCAAATTCTTCAGTCAGATGCTGTGAACACACCCATCTGTGCACCTCTACCCATGATCCCAATCAGTTCCCTTGAAGCAAACTCAAAAGTTCTAGTGTTTCTCTCAAGCAATTCAAATTTCAAACTTGCTTTCTTGCCATACTATGTTCAGTCGGAATAGATATAGAGTCAATGGCGATTAAACCAACTACTTGCAGGTTTCTAACATAAAGTTATTAGGCTGCAATTATATGTTTATGCAGTGCAACAATCAAAGACGATGTAACAAGCTATATACTTGCTTTATGTTTTCCCAAGGAAATTTTTTATAATCTTGATACCATTACTCGTAATAAGTCAAAAACCATAACTGATGCAAGTACATAAACTATCATATTACAAAACCACAATAGTAATAAGGTAGAGTTTGGATTTAAAAAATTGCAATAGAAATGGGAACATGATTCTTATTCTAGAGCCATTTTCACGACCAAATAATTGAAAAAATGGAAATCTCATTCTCATTCTCATAAATGATTCTCATTCCAAAACATCAATTCAAAATAAACACACTTCAATTTAAGTTTTTTTACCTATAATTCTATGACCAAATAGCTAAATTTTGCTCATTTATATGCACAAGAAATGTAACAGACTCAAAGAAACAAAATTCAGGGGAAAAGAGAAACATAAAAAATGGAGAGAAGCAAAAGCTACTCACAATCAGTAAAGAAACATAATGTATTAGAGGCCTGGAGAGGTGCAGCAGAGAATACCCTGTGAAAGAGCTCGGCAGCTCGAATTTGTGCTCAGGCATGACGTCAGCCTCGCCGCCGCCACCGTGCTGTGAAGCGGCAACAGCGACTGCACGCCACCAAGCTCCGCCGGACACCTGAAATCAATTTTTTTTACTCAAACTTGTAAATTACCGCCAAAATTCGAAAAAATGAACTGATCTGAATATTCAAACGGTGTAATATAGATACCTCGAGAACGAGAAGCTCCGGATCGGCGAGGGGGAGGATTTGGCGGGGAGAGGAGATCGCGGAAGTGTTGAACTGGCGGCAGATCTGTTGGCGGGAGCTGCTCGAGCTGCCGTTGATTTCACGGCGGATCTGAGGGATGAGAGCGAGGACCTGCTCATGAATCTGTTGCACATTGAAGCCATTGCAGGTCACAGAGACTATGAAGATGAAGATTCGAGAGGAGGGTTTAGGGTTTTAGCAGAGCGAGTCCTTTCGATCCACAGATTTGCTCGTTGTGTTGCTATGCAATTCACATCTTCAACTGTGCGAAGAAGAGCTATTGGGCCTAAGGCCCGAGCCCATTAAGAAAACAGCACAAATATTCAAATATCATATTGGGCTGTGGATTTTATATACAAAATAAAGCTGACAATACATAATGCAGATTGTATTCGAGTTTCAAATGTTTAACACGAATCCGATTTTAAATGAGCGTGAACTTTAAGTTTTGCATGCAAAATATGAAACTTTCAGAGAGTTTTCAAAATCCGTCTCGACCTAAAAATTGTTCGAGTTCTATTTGAATAAATAGTTAGGGAAAGCAAGTTATGTTCATCAATGAAAAAAAAAAAAATGGGACCAAATGAAATTTTATCTTAAATTTGAAGTAATTGTCCCCAAATGCTATGAATTTCATTGTTCCATTAGTCAACTTTGTTGGGAATACAATTTTGACCAAAAACATGAGTCATCATCCCCAAATTATTGCATTGTCATTTTCACTCAACTATACCATAAATTCACATAATTTAATTTTAATAAGTGACTTATACACTTGAAACATATACCAAAACTTTCAACTTATAATTGATGTTGAAAAGTGTGATGTATTATATAACTATTTAGAAGAAAAAGAAATGTGCGATTCTCCTCTTCATAAGGCTTCCAAAATTTCACTACTTATGTATTTACATTGAAGTGTGAGCATTATTTATGTCATCCAACAACAAAACACGTTAATACATAGGGCATAATTTAATTAAACTAATGATTGCATGTTTTTTTATAATATAATTTTGTAAGCACTCAACAACTATTTACCCCTAGAATTTATAAATTTGTATTTTCAACCCATATTTCTTTTTTATGTACACTTGTTTCTACCCCTAAAGAAATGAAAATTACAAGTATGTGTATAAAAAAGAAAAAGAAAAATCACCATCACCATGTTCACAACCACACAATAAAAAGTAGCACCATAGCCAAAAAGTAGGTCCACTTGATGGACTTGCACTCGACCCCAATGGCTCCATTAGACGAATTCTCATACTCCAGCAGTGACGTGTACGAGAAATTTGGATTCGACCCATATAGATTCTGTACTCCCTCCACGTCATCAATCTTCAGCTCCACCTTTTTCCTACGTGGCCTCAAGCTCGGGTACATAACCGCCTCCTTCAGCGTCGAGTGCCCCAGCCCCAACACGTGTCCTATCTCGTGAGTCGCCACCGATTCCAAATCCACCGCCTCCTTCGACTCGTCCGGCTCAAAGTCAA
>JAYMTH010001258.1:0-15601 GCA_036897465.1 Pelargonium australe | reverse complement strand
TATTATTATTATTTTTGGAAAAGAACTCAAGAAGTTTATATTAAACCAAACAATGACCGGTACAAACTCTTAGAAAAGAGGCGAACATGAAACTCTGACCTCATCACCAATACACATATTAATAGACGATCTAGCTAATACGTAAATAACTCTAATGGCCTCAAATCTAAAACAAGCAAACCGAACATAATTAAAATTAGATAAATGAGGCATGATGTCATGATTAACCAAACCAAAGGCATCGGAAAATCTCTCTCCTCCGGTCTATATTGCTTCTAATATCCTCCTCTCTTTATTCGCAACCGTAACCAACATCCATTCATGTTTTTCTGTTCATAAAAGTGCTTCTCCGATAGTCATAACTTTAACTACCCCCGTATCCAAGACCCCAAACCAACTCACCCACCTATCCTGCACTAGCGTGCACAAGATCTGAACTGCCCACGAGCCACAGATTCTGCGATAGTTCCATACTGTCATGCTCATGAGTCCTTGCAAACCTAAGCCGTCGGGTCTGCCTTTTGTAAGTTTTTTGTGACTGTCCATCGAGCATCTGAGACGGAGCGGTACTCGGTAAGACCACCGTGATACGAACTTAGCGAAGCCATCCATGTTTTCACAGAAAATTGACGAACTCTACCTGTCTAATAACTACCAGCACTGACGCCTAAGTGGCCAAAGAGAAAGAAGAAAGAGACTATTTGGGTTTAAAAGACCCTTGTTGTGTAGCTCAACCAATAAGAAAATCATCTACAATTTAATGTTATTATTGCAGAGTTCAACCATCCAAACTGATGACAACTTAGTCATTTTTGTTGTTTTGTAAGACCAATGAAACTAGTTCTGAAAGTATGTAAAAATAATATAAATTTGGAGCTCGAGCCCTGTCCATCCGAGGAGCCGACCCTCTGAAAGACTTCATTACCGCTGCCGGCCTCTTGGAAATCCCTAAGTGGGATTCCCACTTCACTTGGTCTAACAACAGGCAAATTAAAGACCTGGTTATGGAAGTTTTAGACATAGTCTTTTGTAACCATAAATGGTTATCTAAGTTTCCTAACAGCGCTCTCCGTGCTACGCCGATTCTTGTCTCTGACTATAGTGCTATCCTCCAAGTTAAAGCCTTGGGCCCTAGAAAACCCAGAACCAGATTCGAAAGTTTCTGGACATCTCAGGAGGAATGCAAAAAGATCATTTCTGACTGTTGGTCTAAGCCCTCGTCAGGATCGCAGATGTATCGTTGGGCAGAAAAAAGAAAGGGTACCCTCAAATCCCTCAAATCTTGGAGTAAGTCTAAGTTTGGCAGGATTCAAGAAACCAAATCTGTCATTGAATTGCAAATCCTAGACCTTCAAAACGACATTTCAAAAAAGAATCTTGCATCTCTTTCATCTACTGAGATTATGCACAACGCTAAGAAGGAATATGACAATATACTTAACATGGAACTCCTCCTATGGAAGCAAAGGGCAAAAAACAACTTCAATATTGAGGGAGATAGAAATAAGAGGTTCTTCCACATTGTTGCCAGTAAACGCAAGGCCAGAAACACTATTGGAATAAACAAAGAAGGGGGGGATGGCAGTTGGGCTTCTTCTGATAAAGAAATCAGATCCACAATCACCCATCATTTCTTCAAGCTCTTTCATCATGAACCTGACACCCCTGATCGCCTCAACTCAAGGATTTCCATTTCATCAAAAATTCATAGGAAATTGTCCCCCTCTCAAACCTCTAGTCTGGATGCCCCGTTCACCCAACATGAGGTTAGAAGGGCCGTGTTTGATATGGGAGGTCTCAAATCTCAGGCTTCATCTTGAAAGACCTCAACAAAACTCAATTAGCCCTTATCTCTAAAGTGGATTGTCCCCAAGACCGGAATTCAGACCCATCAGTCTGTGCAATTTTAGCTACAAAATTGCCTCAAAAGTTTTGACCAACATACTGAAAGAGGTTATTGGATCTCTTATTTCTCCCATGCAAAATGATTTTATCCCGTGAAGGAGAATTTAGGACAACATCATTTTGGCAAATGAGATCCTTCATACGATAAAGTGATCCAAAAAAAGGTCGTGCCTTCAAAGCAGGTCTTAAAATGGATATCAGCAAAGCCTAGGATCGGGTCAGATGGGACTTCTTGATGGATATAATGGAAGCTCAGGGTTTCTCCCTCAAATGGCGCAACATCATCTGGAAATGTATTTCCACAGTTTCCTATGCTGTGATTATTAATGGGAAAGAATCAAGCTGGTTCAACCCTTCCCAGGGTCTAAGGCAAGGAGACCCCTTATCCCCTTACCTTTTCCTTCTGGTCGCTGAAGGGTTCTCAGTCCTCCTTGAAGAAGCTCAGGCTAATAAATCTATCAAATGTCTCTCTATCTCCAGAGGAGGCCCTGAGATAAGTCATCTCATTTTTGCCAACGACTCCTTCCTCTTCTTTCAACCCAATATTGAGTCGTGTGCAAAAATCAAATCCATCATTCATATATTTGAGTTGGCTTCGGGTCAGTCTATTAGTAAGCAAAAATCCGAATGATTTTTTTTACCCCAATACTCCCCGAAGATTCACCTGTATCTTCCAAGGCCTCATGCCTTTCAAAGTTGTCCAAAACCCTGGTAGATACCTGGGAATTCCGGACATGGGAGTCATCTCCAAAAAGAACATGTTCCTATTTATGAAAAACCGCATTGAGTAGAAGTTTCAAGGTTGGAAGCTTAACCTCCTCTCCCAGGCGGGACAGCTGATCCTTATCCAATCCACTATAAACTCTATCCTAGTCTTTATTATGAACCTCTTTGATATGTCTAAGTATTTTTCAAACTGGTTGGACGGGTTTATTGCTAAATTCTGGTGGTCAAAATCTAGAGGAGAGAAAGGGATCCATTGGATTAAGCGTAACATTCTGTCTTGGCTGAAAGGTAAAGGTGGATTGGGTCTTAGGAGCACCCACAATTTCAATATTGCTCTTCTTGCTTGTCAGTTCAAAAGGATCTTGAACAACCCTGACAACCTGGTTGCTAGAGCTTTAACGGAGAAATATGGTGTAAAAAAATTCTCTTTGGAACTCAAAAACTAAAAGTCCTAGTTCCTGGACTTGGAAAAGCCTTTGCAAAGGAATAGACTTCCTGTGAAGAAACATGTCTTGGCAAGTGGGAAATGGTAACACCATCCGGATCTTCCAAGATAAATGGGTTGGATATGACGTTATCACCTATGATACTCAAAATTCTCTTTTGGAAGATGACAAAGTCAGCTCGCTAATGACTCTCTCTCCTGGATCTTGGAATCAAAATCTCATCTATGAGTCATTCCCCCAAGCTATCGCTGATCAAATTCTGAGAATTTCAATCCCCAAATAGAGTAATTTAGAAGATAGACTTCGATGAGTCAACCCTTCTGAAGCAAATCTCCCTTTCTCTGCAAAAAAAAAGGCATACGATATCCAAGAAAGGGACTCAAATCCCTCTTATCATAACTCTCATCCTGACGACAAAACTTGGAAGTTCCTTTGGAGTGCTAAAATCCCAGAAAAATACAAAATCTTTTGGTGGAAAATTACTCATTCAGCGTTAGCTTCTAGAGACCTCCTGTTTCGAAGAAATCTAAGTCCCTCACGCTCTTGTCCTAGGTGCAATATCGAAGACGAGACAATAGATCGCATCATCTTCCACTGTCCTGAGAGCGCTAGAGCTTGGTTTGGATCCCCTCTTACGATTCGAGTCTCCAACATCCAAAACTCGAAAGAATGGCTTAGTCAAGTTTTTAATAAATCCAGACATAAACTCCTCCATAACTCGAACCCTTTATTCTGGAGCACAGTAATGGCCTGAGAAATTTGGAAAGAAAGAAGCAGATGCATCTTCCACAACCAGAGTTTCTCTAGCAACAGGCATTGAAGAAGCACATTCCTTGGTGAATCAATTTCAGGAGAGCATAAAAATTCTCCCTGCTCCTGACCCCTCTAGGCCCATCTTCCCTGATCCGCCAAAGGCCCTATCAGACATTCATCGCTCCTTTCATCTTTTATACCTTTGTGATGGTTCTTATTCCCAATCCAAGGCAGGGATTGGTTGGGAAATGCATGATATGCAAGGTCAATTGATCGCGCGCTATAGCAAGCCCAGTTTAGTCAGTGACGCTTATGCCGCAAAAGTAGAAGCGATCCTTTTCAGCATGCAACTTTATCTTAAGCAATAATACATCTCATGTATGTATTTTAACAGACTTTCTCAATCTCTTCAGGGACTCAAGGACGCCTAGTCTGACGGAGCTCGGTAGCAGAGTTGACTTAGGAGCAGCTTTAGCGGACATTAGACATGTCCTTTTTGATAGTCACCTTAATAGTGACCTTTTGTATGTAAAAAGAAGCTTAATAGCTCCTGCTCATAATCTAGCTAGCATAGGTGCTAATGGCCAAGAAAAACAATGATCTTGTAATATATCTATGCATGTCCACTCTGCTACTATTTTCTAATCTATGAATGATTACTCTCAAAAAATAAAAAAATAAAACTCCAATTATCATGAAACTTATTAGCCATTTGTTCCCATGAAAGAACATGTATAGAAAATGGAAAGAGAAAAAAAAGAAAGAAAAAAAAAAAAGCAATCTCTTCATTCAGCAAAACTACAACTTTCAATTCACAAACCAAAACAGGGTGGTTTAAGGCACAACCTTAGCCTCCATAGTTAAACTAGACACCGAACTCAAGCGATGGTAACGAGCATTAGATTTCCACACTGACCAATATCAAAAGAAACTCCAGTTAGTAACAAAATCTTTAACAAGTTTATGAGTACAGTTTAGGCATATCTAATAATGTTAGGCAAACGGACAAAATCATGTTGAAAAGAGCTTACCAAATCACGAGATCCTGTAGCTTATCTCAAACTTCTGCATTGGCATGGTACTTGGCTATGAATTCTCCGACAAGCAATGAAACAATCATCCCTGGTTTCTAAAATCAAGGAAACTACTTCCTCTTTAGCATCGCATCGCATAGCTTCGCAGCATCCAAATTATCTCTAACATTATGTACTCTTACAATATTTGCACCACCCAAAATTCCAGCCGTTACACAAGCAATAGTTGCGGGATCTCTTTCAACAGCTACAGGGCGATTGCAAATTTCACCTAAAAATTTCTTCCTGGAAGGACCAATCAACATAGGAGCATGAGATACAGCCAAACTTTTCTTCGCGATCTCTGACCGAATGGTTGGTAACTGCATGAGAATGTCCAAGTTATGTTCAGTTTTCTTTGAAAATCCGATTCCCGGGTCAGTAATGATCCTCCAAGCTGGGATACCTGATAATTCCGCATCTCTCACTCTTGAGTACAACTCCGAGGCAATCTGATTACAAACATCATCATACTTTACATTTTCAATACTTTGCATCGTAGATGGGTCCCCTCTCATGTGCATTGCAACGTAAGGTACGTTCAGGCCTGCAACAACCTTTAGCATGTCGGAGTCTAACTTCCCAGCAGATACATCATTCACCAGATGAGCTCCTTTGCCGATTGCTTCTGAAGCAACTTGTGAATAGAACGTATCCACAGACAAGAGCTTCCCCTGTACTTCAGGCATCTCTAGAACAGCTTCTAAAACTGGGATTAGCCTATCTAATTCTTCTTCAGCAGAAATATGAGGAGCCATTGGTCGTGTAGATTGTGCACCGAGGTCAATTATATCGGCCCCTTCTGATATCATCAAGCGAACTTGAGAAACTGCAGCCTCCACAGATTGGAACTTTCCTCCGTCACTAAAACTATCTGGAGTCAAATTAAGGACTCCCATAACAGATGTTTTCTCCGACCAATCCCATAAGCAATTTCCAACTGGTAATACTCTTTTCAGACCCTCCTTCCCAATGAGGGATTCACCCCCCATTTTTTTCCATAATTCGAAGAGTCCACCAGAATGCGAAGAAAAGGCATGCCAGCACGCAACTGTATCATTATCAATGGATAATCCGAGCAAATCTATCAAAGGGGCCATCACAAAAGGCCTCTCCCAAATTCTCTCATGTGGAACAGTCAGAATATCAGAACCAACTCTTAATTTTCCGTAAAACAATATATCCAAGTCAATTGGCCTAGGGCCATACCTTATCCCTTTAGTACGACCCATTTCCTTCTCAATTTTCTTCAGTGCTACCAACAGTTCATGGGGCCCGAGTTTTGTAACACCTCTAACTGCAGAGTTCAGGAACCGAGGCTGATCAGTCACATAGGCAGGCTCAGTCTCGTACAAGCAACCGTGTCTCGTGATTTGTATGCCCGAATTCTTCATTGACTGCAATGCTTCACTGAAGTTATTAAGCCTATCACCCACATTGCTCCCTAAAGCAATCACAACTTCCTGCTCTTGAGCATGAACTTCGACCAAAGTATCCAAAGACGAATGGAGGAAAGAAATACGAGATGCTGCAAACAAGTTTAACACAACCATCAAAACAAACCGAATTAATTCTATAGCTCGCATCATTGGAACATGTCAAAACTTTCCACACATAAGAAGACGGGTGGCAATACAAAATCCACAATTCAATATTCGAACAACCAACAATATGCCAAAAAATTATGAATAGTTAACACAAATTACCTCTACAATACTTAACAAGATCACTCCCACGTTTAATGGGAACAATTCGCTTGAAAATATTCATATCAAAGACGGCCTTTTCTTGTACTCCAATGACCCTGGAGTCTCAGTCTCAGTCTCACTCCTTGCTTGAGATATACTTGTATGAAGAATAAAGCCAAATTTTCATTATATGTTTTAGACTGTGCATGTGGAAGCAAAATGCTGTGACGCTTTGCTTTATCCTAACATAACATGGAAGTGTCAAAACAGCTAGGAAGGTATCAACTTACACAAGCTGCAGGTGTGAAGAAGCTAGACTATATGGTATGGACCCAGAAAGCTTATTGCCCGACAAATCCCTAAAAATTGCAATAAGAAAATAAAAACCGTGAGAAAGCATTACACAAACAAGTAATCTAAGTCTCATGTTTTCTGACACTTCAAACAAATTGAATAAATCTGATATTAAGAAGACGAAATAAGGTGATTACAAGCATACAAGTGTTTTAAGAGAAAAATAATAATTTGCTGCACACATGCTGCTCCTTGGGGCTATGAAGCTATAAATATCAAAACCCATGTAATAACCGAACACTTAAGCCGAACAGCGCAACTGATAGGCTCATCGTAACAAACAAAAAACATCATACAGAAAGCAAAGCTTTTCAATTTGAATAGATATGGTAATGTTCAGGTAATATCCTCCTAATTTCTGACGATTCAATTTCAGTGGCTTTTTTTTTTTTTTTTCAAGTTTGACCAAAAGTATAAGGGGTTCATTTCTGATGGTATGATTACCAGGCCACAACGTTTTTGCACACATTAAGGGGACTAATTGGATGCAGCTTAGGAGAAGATCAGACATGCATGATGTTCATTACAATGTTATTTTCTTTACGAAGATTGTTGCTTAGTTTAATGCTGGTTGGGATGTAAGTCCTAGCCTCCTAGGATTCATCTTATATATGGGTGGCTCCAGCCTCCATGGAGTTCCAAGCACAGACCTTGCTGGAACAGAAATGTTACCAAGACATCTGCACACCTAACCTCCGAGATGAGATCCAAAAATTCTATTGATTTAACATATACAGGTGGGCAGCAGAGTGAGCTAATCACAAGCTTTACTCTCAAGGCTTCATTTAATAGAAACACTCAAGTTCTGGTCTTCGGGAAAGGGCGTGGATTCAAACCCCACTCAATAAAATTTAATGACTACTTAGGTACATCCTTCAACCACAAATATGCTTCAAGACTAAGGAAAATGATAAGATAAAAGGAATAAGCCAATCAAAGGTAGGTATATTATAGCTCAATGCAACATCGCATCACAATTACTATATAAAAATCGTTGAAATGATAATGCTTATAATTTCAGTTGCTGATACTAACAGGCTTACCACGTTTGACAACAGACTAATCTGGTCACTGATATATCCTTTCAAACCTTGGCTTCCAAGATCTCTGAAATTCAAACATGAATTAAAAGATAATGGTCAAGGCCCAATCACGGGGATAAAAGATAAATAAAAATACTATTGAGCATAAAAAATCACTTGGTGGCTTTGATGTAAACTATTATAACCAATCCTAGTCTATCTAAATATCAAATCCTGACCTATCTAAATTCCAAATGACATTGTGGTTTATATACCATTTAAAGAACTAAGGGACATATCAAATAATAGAAATGCAAACCAAAATACAAAAACTATTTACTTACAGAGTTTCCATTGATAGTCCTCTGTCAGTCATTGGAACTAAAAAGGATAGACAAAGATCTGGTAGCAAACAGCTAACAAGGAAAAGATAATATGAGAACAATAGGTAGCATCAGATGATTTAACTAGCAAAATCTCTTCCTATCCTACTCGAAACTTAGCCTAGTCATTGGAACTAAAAAGGATTGACAAAGATCTGGTTTCAACAGTGTCAGCAGTAGCAAGTGTAATGAATCAAAAGTAGCAAGTTCTATTAACCCACAAATCAAAGAACGCAAAACCTTAACCATAAGAAAAAAATCCAGAGATTTTGGTCAGGAAACAGCTAAAATTAGCGATAAATCTCTCATATTCTCAGCACAATAAGAATACAAAACATAAATAAAAATGGTACCTTTATGTTCATACAATCCAAATCTGAGCAACCTAGTTGCGCTGTAGAGGATGCGATTTCTGGGTCTGAGTACTGAGCAGCAAGATAAATAGTGTACGGTGGTTGGTGGCAGAAAATTGACCCAAAAAAAGACCTTGCATTCAAATTTACCATAGGTCCGTGTTTGGGTATATCAGGTCCGGATCATATGTGTTCGGGTCGGGTTTCCAAGTACGGGTGATAAATCTGTTTTGGTCTAGAAAGTCTCGTCATTTTCCGCTAAAACCCCAGTAGTTTGTAAAAGCTCAGGCTCAGCTTGGATATGGGTATAAGAGAATAGTGTTGTTACATTGCTTGAATTGAGATACAGAGACTAAAGTTGAAGCTTCATTAATGGCGGTGTGTCTCTCTTTCACCCAGTTTCTATCATTGCCCAGGTTATCTCTCTCTCTATATTCCCATGTCTTGCCCTTTTGTTGTGTCTATCTTTATCTTTTCGGTTTTAGTTTCAAGCATTTGTTTGGTTCTTTTTTACTTTCTTGAATTGATGTAATCTGGTATTCTCTTTGCAATTTTGAGTGATAAATCATTACTTTCATGTTTCTTGTGTTCATTTCATGTTAAACCCTGGCAAGGTCAACCTAGCTAAAACCTCTCATTCCTTGTTTCATGTATGTATATGTATATGTATATGTATATGTTGGTTCATGTATTTTCATGGGTTGAAATTATTTGGTGTTTTCGTTGGAATTTTGAGTTCAAAATCCTTCATTTTCTGTGAAACCCCTAGCAAGGTCAACCTGGCTAAAACCTCTCTCCATATGTCATGTAAAGATGTTTTATGTTATGTATTAATTGTTCATGTTGCTGTTTTTGGGTTGCTTCCATCTGTTTGAAATGTGTATTTAACATTGAGCTATTCGAAAAATGAAATGGGTTTTGAAATGGGAAGTAACTTTTGGGGTTAATATGGTTCGAGTTTCTGTCTTGCAGAGGATCTGAAAATGTCTGATGTTCACAGTTATGTCTGTTTTTTCCTCTCTTTTTTTATTTTATTTTAATAACATCCCAAAAATGACTATCTGATTTTTTCGTCTCTCTGAATATGCAGCAGGAACCAGTTGAATTCACCTGTTCATCTGTCGCTGAACTTGGTGCAGCTTCAGGATCTTAGATTGCGGAATAAGTGGTGTGTGAATGTCTCTAGGAAAAAAAATTCTGAGGCTTCAACTCAAGAGGGACCTAGTGATGGTGAGGTTGTTTTAAAGAAGGAAACACCTAAAGCTTCTAAACGTACTACAACACGGTCTAGAAAGAAAGCAACATCCGATTCGGATGAAAATGAAGCTTCGGCTAGTAGTGATGTAGAAAGTGTTGCTTCTGCATCTAGTGATGGTGAGGTTGTTTTAAAGAAGGAAACGCCTGAAGCTTCTAAACGTACTACAACACGGTCTAGAAAGAAAGCAACATCCAATTTGGATGAAAATGAAGCTTCGGCCAGTAGTGATGTAGAAAGTGTTGCTTCTGCATCTACTGATGATATAAAGAAAACCGCTAGGAGGACTCGACTGAAAGGTAAACTTATTATTAAGTGTCCTTTTGTTTTCTGAGATAGTCACTTGCATGAACCTTTGCTTAAAAATATTGAATTTAAATATTTTCAGCTACAACTACTGTCGCTTCGCCAAAAGAAGATAAAAGTGAGAAGAAGGTCAGGAGGAGAACTAAGAAGAAGCCTGATAGTTTGGAAGCTCAAGGTTCTGAGTCAGATCTCGAGGAGTTTACTTTCATTACTAATGTGGTTGACGAGAGTGAGGATGAACTAGAATTACCAAAAGATGACGGAGAAGTTATGATCTCACCTGGTTGGCCTCCCCTGGTTTGTTGCTTTGGAGCTGCACACTATCTATTTATCCCTTCGGGAAGACCAGCCGACAAATTCTATCAACGGGGACTCGAAACGTGGTACCCGAAAAAGTATGTGAGAGCTCCTGGGGGATCTGCAGCAAGTGTCGCTGTTATACTAGCAAGCTTAGGCGGTAAAGTTGCTTTCATGGGAAAAGTTGGGAACGATTGCTATGGCGATAACCTGACAGATTATTTGCATAATAACAATGTTCAAATCAGCCAATCTGTTTGCTTGGATACAGAAAAGTCAACAGCAGTAACACAGATGAAAATTAGTACGAGAGGTCACATGAGAGTGACAACGGTCAAATCCTGTGCTGAGGATTCTTTATCCGAGTCTGAGATAAATATTGATGTGCTGAAGGAGGTAATTGATTTTAGTTATTTGAATGTTTTAAACATATGCATTTTGTTCGTTGAGTTGAGTTGATTTGGTCATATACAACTTTAAAATTGTGATTAACTATCTAAGTATTACTATTATATAACTTCTTATACACATGATTGACACTAGTACACACATTTGTCTTCCCAGAAAAGTGAAGCTAGCCTTCATTAGTATGTATAAGATGAAAGATCTAATAACACGGTGTGAAGTTATTGATAAATGACCTTTACCTATGAAATGCTCTAAGATGAAAGTAATGATAGAATCGTTCACGAGATGTACTGCTACTTATTAGATGTGCTTAGCAAGCTGCTTGTGAGGCTATATAAGTTGTAACCTTTATAACAATCTTTTGTCCAGGCCAAGATACTCTATGTCAACACGCATTCCCTGCTTGATGAAAACATGAGATCCACTACATTACAAGCCATCAACATTGCAAAGAAACTAGGAGGGCTTATCTTTTATGATGTAAACCTTCCCTTACCACTGTGGCATTCTAACAAGGAAACCAAAATGTTCATACAGAAAGTATGGAATCTTGCAGATATTATTGAAGTTACTAATCAAGAACTCGAGTTTCTACGTGGAATCACGCCCTCTAAGAAATTGGATGACAATACTAAAGCCCATTTTGGATTTAACTTTACTCATTATAATCGGAAAGTGATTGAACCACTTTGGCATGAAAATCTCAAGGTTTTATTTGTGACAAATGGGGCTCTTATGATACAGTACTTCACTTCGGAGCACACTGGTGCTCATTTTGGGTCTGATCCCCCAATCACCACTGTCACTGGTGGTATGCCTTCACTTGGAGATGCAATTGCAGCAGGTACGATCTTCTAAATGTGCTTATGCATTCAAATCCTGTATGACTATCTTCAGTTGCTTCTGAGTGGGTTCCGTGTGACCAATATAAATTGGACTTGATCCCTTTTTCTCCATCAGCTGCCATATCTCCACTTGAATTTTTTTAGATACTAAATTTCAATGATTAGAACAAATCAAATCTATTTCAGAGACAAGCCGAGAGATCGGATTTGGATAGTTGGTCTCTTTGAACTGAATTGGACAATGGTAGCTTCGTGCAAAATGAAGTGATAAGCCCGAGTGTCTATTTGCTCAACCTACTTTCTAAACTGTTTTAGTACTCTTGTGAGATTTAGATTTCATCTGCAAATTTCCTGTGCATCTGTGAGTTTCTTTGCTGTCATATGCTTTCTCATTTACAAATTACAAGTGCGTCTCTGCGTCATAGTTTTTTGTTTGTGGTTAACTATAAGCAACTCATCATGTAGCTCTTATACAATCTAGATTTAACATGTTGGTGAGCTCAAGGAGAGAAATTACTAACAAGAAGTTATGCAGTTTCTTGAGATAAGAGGAATTCTTAATATGCTAGTGGTGTCGTGATATATTTCCCTTACTAGTACGAGAAATGTATCCAATGTAAAGCGTAGTTGTTATTAAAAATCACAAGGATATGAGTTTTGGAGCAAATGGTAAGTTTGCAGCCTAGTGGCCATGAGGTCACGGTTTTGAGTAAGGGAAACAGTCATTTTGCAAAAGCAACCCTCCCTAGGCCACAAAATAGTGGGAGCCTCAAGCATTGAATTCCAATTATTTATTTGTAGTTGAATGTCATCTTAATACCTTTCCAAAACTAGCTTTGACGAGTTCAAGTTTGTGACATCTTTTCAGCTCTCATGAGACAGCTTTCATTTCAGCCAACCCACCAGATCACGGATAAAAAATTCTTGGAACAAGCAGTCCATTATGCAATCACCAACGCACTCATAGAACAGTGGAAGACAACTTGTAGAGATTACCGTGCATTGCTATCTGTAAGTTCATTACTTATTTAGGGATTTTACATCCTCTTTAACGCGAACTCAGGGCTTTAAATTTCATAATGAATTTTGCATTGTGTGGATAGCATATATGTTAAGAGATTGAGAATTTCAAATTACAGGTTCTTTTGTGAGAGGCTCTTATCTTCATTTCCTCTTCTTCCTGTCTCTGCAACTTGATGTTTGAATCTGAAATATGTCTTAGGATTTGCAAGTTATCTTTGGTGATTTTTTTATTTCCCGAGTTTTCTGTATTAAGTTATGCAGTCATTTTCGCGATGCAATTGCTCAATTATAGTTTAAACCATCCTCCAAGGTCAAGTTGGTGTGCTTGTGATCACTGCTTTCACTCAAGTCAAACTTCCATGAAACATATGGACAGTAGTAACCGCAAAGATTTCACCCTAGGGTGTTTGATTCTTTTTTTTTTTTCTTTTTCTTTTTGATAAGCAAGCATACCAACCGAGCCTCGAACCCGAGACCTTTGGAGGAGCAAACACCTTAAGCCAATTGGGGTGTTCGATTCATAAATTCATATTATAGTACATTGTTATGTGAAAATGACCATGTCTCTTCGAGTGCCTTGTGAATTGTCGATATGTGCTATTTACTCATGAATAATGTGCATGTAAGATATCATTCGTCGACTGATAAGGTTGGCTCTCCCTTGCAGGCTAAGAAGTATAAGGCGGGCATGTTTTCTTGGAGAGGGCTCCTGCTTAAAAAGTTAGAGAAGAAAGAAGAGTAAAGTTGGTCATGGTTTCATCTTTCTTCCCAAAATATGCAACATTTTCATTGTTTCAGTTGTGGAGAACTGGGAGTAGGTGAAGGAGAGGAAGCTAATCTATGGGTTTAGTGGAGAGTGATGTCAAAGATGATGGATGAGGCTATGATTTTGGATAACTTTCTTTTCTTTTCCATTTTCTATGGTAATTATTGTAACTTTTTAGAGTTAGTGCTATTTATCTCAATTACCTTTGTTAGGTCCAAACCAATGTGCAAATGCTAACATGACAATTTTTCTTGAGTTCAATATTATAATCCTTGTGACCATCCCAACACCTTTTTTGTTCTTTACAAACAATAGTATAATCCTTGTAATCCCTATCCTATATAGTAGATTAACTTATGTTTCAGAGTAATCTATTATGTATCCATTTTGCTCCAATATGACACATACTTTATGCCAAGGAGAGACTATTTTGAAATTTCCAACTACTTTGCTATGAGAAGCTACAAGAAGAGTGTAACAAAATATGACAAGACAGGTTGAGCAAAGTGGTTTATGCATTTTGTATTTCCTTTGATGTCTCGGGTTTGAGTCTCCCCGCTTATACTTGTAAAAGAACAAAAAAAATGGTCAAAATTAGCCTGCATTTCCAACAGGCTTGTGTTTCCATTTCCATCATTCATTTCATTTCCTACAAGAGAGAACTTGCATTGAGGCCTCAGAGCTTTATTAACCTCTCACAAAAGGATAATCACACTTCTCCAACCCCATACACAGGAGGAGATGAAGAAGCCCTAAAATGGAGATTTGACCCAAAACCTAATGTTACCGAAAAAAAATCAAAATAAACAACTAAAGTTGAATAAAAAAGGATCCATGTGTAGAATCCCCCACCTACATACAAAGGTACAATGGGGCAAGAAAGAGCTTTACCCTACTCGTCCGAAGTTTTGAAACCATCGAGTTTTGAGGCCGCCGGTTTGTCCAAAAACCACACCAACTTCCCTTTCGCGGGTTGGACCATCCGTGCAGGCAATGACAGACAGTTCGGTTCCACGTCATCGATCGCCAAGTGCACAGCCTCTGCCTTGTTATCGCCTGTAACGACTATGGCCACATTGGATGCTGAATTGATGACAGGCAACGTGAATGTGATCCTCTCCGGTGGGGGTTTTGGAGAATCGGTGATAAAAGTTACCCATTCTTCTTTCTCGTCGAGGACTACGTGGTTGGGGAAGAGCGAGGCAACGTGACCATCAGAACCCATCCCGAGAAGGATTAGGTCAAACTTGGGGCAATCGCTAATGTCAGATACGCTGACTACACGGGTTCTGACTAGTTGCCGGATGGCAAACATGTACTCGTCAGCAGCCTCCTCTGCCGATACTGAATCGTTGATGGAATGCACATGGCTGGGAACAACAGGCACCTGCATTTGTAACAAAGAAATTCGTAAACGATATGAAGCATAACATCGACAATTAACCTATGAATTCAAAGTAATAGCTAGACTTATAAAAACTTTACACGTCACAAAGACATCATGTATGTATGTGTTTTGAGGTCTACGGGAAGAATGAAAACGACATACAAAGATGAAAATGAAACCAAAGAATAGAAACTGAATGCCAAGGTATGGTTAAAGTTTATTGCTTGCTGCATTCTTAAAACTAAAATCATCCTCAGTTATCATGGAATGAACTTCAGATTTGTATTTGGTCAAATATCCTATTGTAAATCACTGACTGATAGGCTCGGATGATCGTGAATCATTCAACAAAGAATAGACAGATATAGTTCAAGAAGGTATTTGATAGCATTTAGTCTACACGAGCATAAATGACAGGGCGTTCATAAGATTTCATTATTTCACCTGCATATCTCAACTATTGTCTACATCTCAGTCATGTTTGAATTTACTACCTGATGACCAATTGGGTCCATCAGCTGTTCCCAGCTATGCAAACCAAGATTACACACCAACCGAAACCAATGGTTTATTACAAAGAGCTAATAAGAGCGTTTATAACCTTGGGGGCT
>JAYMTH010001257.1:0-15613 GCA_036897465.1 Pelargonium australe | reverse complement strand
CCTCGCCTCCGCCAAGTTATGGAGCCTCACCTCCACCGAATTATGGAGCCTCGCCTCCACCAAGTTTTGGAGCCTCGTGTCTAGGAGTCTGGCCTCCACCGAGTTATGGACCTTGTCTCCACAAATTTTTTGGAGCCTTGCCTCCATCAAGTCAGGGAGCCTCGTCTTTAGGAGCCTCGCCTCCTCTGAGTTATGGAGCCTCTCCTCCACCAAGTTTTGGAGCCTCGCCTAAACTAAGTCAAGGGGTCTCGCCTCCACCAAGTCATGGAGCCTTGTCTCCACCAAATTATGGAATGTCACCTCCCATGAGTCTAATCTCCATCAAGCCATTAAGTCTTGTCTCCACAAAAGGTTAAAAAAAAAAAAAAAAAAAAAAAAACCTAAAACAGATGACTTCTCACTACCTTATGTTTTCACTCTGTTAGCAATGGACTAACAGTGTTAACTTATCAAATAAAATGAAAAAACTACCCTTACATACAAAACAAATAAAAATAAATGACTTTGAAGATTCCGGTGCCGGAAAGTTCAAAAGCTTCAAGTTTCCTGCGCCGGAAAATTCTTACTCACCGGAAAAGTCAAGTTCCAATTTAAAAGCTCAAATTGAAAAACTCGAATAACTAACTCTATCGCAGTTAAATTTTTGCTCAAAACACACAAATAAAATTATATTGAAAAAAAATAAATATCTTATAATGTATAGAATTCAATTTTAATTAGTTACAAATTAAAACCTTAACAAATCAAAACTAAAATCCTAACAAAAAAAAAAAAAAAACAACAACAACAAAATTAAAACACCAACAAATCCTAAATCTGAGTACTGAAACCCTAAAACTTAATTTTGAATTTAACCCGGTACATTTGAAACTTAGAAAACCTGTTTGTTTTTGGGATCGCCGTCGGTTGGTGTGTTAAAAAAAAATCGGGCAAGCTCCTGCGTATTTAGTTTGTATTAGCTATTGCGATTTGTGATGATTTCTAAGCTACTATCCTTTGTATTTTCCTTTTGTTCAAAGTAATAGCCAAGGAAGGTATTTGTTGAGGCCAAAGCCAAATTCTTTGTAGTGTTATGTTATTTGTTAGCTTCTACTTTCATTATTATTTTATTTCTGGGTTTGAGTGTCTAAGATCACTCCAAACAGTGCTTTCATTGCCCTCTCGCCCCATGGATGACAATTACACCAAAATTGTTCGGTTGATTAAAGAATTGAAAGCTGGTCTCAAAGCCTCCGTGAAGTAATGGCAGGAAAGAGAGAAAGTCAGGAAGGAATGCTTGAAGATGGATCAAATTTTAGTCTATGTTCGAAGGTTGTTTAGGAGTAGTTCACAAGGTATCATTGATGACATTTTGTTTGATATTCGACATCTCTTTGAGATGGAATCAAGTGTGGTTTCTAGTAAGGAAGTGAAGTTCAATATTTGGGTGTTTGATTTGAAGAACAAGCTTCGGGAAAAGGATGCACTCCAGGTGTTCGATGAAATGTCCGAGAGAAATTTGGGTTGGAAAAGCATGATCAAGCCAGTTTTTGGAGAGCCAAGAGACTTTATTTCATCTTGGAGTGAATACATACCATATTGTGAGGTATTTGAGAAACCTTACATCCATATATTTGCCTCTTACTATAACTTGTATGATGCAACATTTTGTGTTTGTATCGAAGTTATATTTCCAAGGATATTAGGATTTATAAGTGGAAGAACGTGTATTAGCACTTATATGAGTTATCATTTAGGGGTTATATTTGGGTTAAACACTATATACAAGATGATGGGAAAGGAAATGAGTTAGAGAAAAATATGATAAAATTGTTTCATTATGGAATTATGAGGAAATTGGCAGCCAAAAGGAGTTTGGAAAAGAATATTCACTTATTAGTTCCTTATGCAGTGATTTTTTGTGATTCTTTTAATCAAATTGACTCATTATGGTTTCTAATTGAGAAAAGAAAGTTGAAGATTTATGCAAGGAAAATGGAAATAATGAATAACAGTCTTATATTGGTATTAAGAGATCATTTAAGATTGGTGATTCAAGAATCAGGTTTGGTTGACAAGGTGAAAGAAGTCGATTTTGAGGTTGTTTTTGGGTCTTTTGGGACTATTCGAAAGGTTGAGGAGGCTGCCAATGCCAAGACATGACTCCATTATTCTGTTACAACCAAAGAAGTTGAGCTCGCTACACTCATGACTATTATTGGGGAGTTTCATCTTCAATCACCGATATATATAGAGAAAAGATCCTCACATTTGAAAGTTAAACTTGCTTCACCTTTACGTTCTTATGTAGATTCCTTGGTTGCTATTGGTAATATGGATATTCAAATATGAGTGACATTATTGTTGACCATTCTACTTTTCAATAACATGTTTGTCAGAAATGACATAATGCGTCGTGATATGTTGTTTAAAATTTTGGGAATACTTTCATCTCTTGTCTCACACACTATGATGGATCTACTGGTAGTTCATACTATCTTTTCTATGCTTAACAAGGATTCAAAATAGTGTTACATGCCACGACCACTCGTTTGCCTTGCCAGACCTAAGAGATCAATGACCGTGCATTTGGGAGTTTGCAGGGTTTGCTAATCCCAAAACTATTCACTAAAGTCAAATCAGAAATGAATATTTACATAAGTAAGCTGCTTTTGTTCGTGAAATTTGTAGAAAAAAATTCGGATAGGGGTGTGGATCTTATCTTGTATGCATCGGCTTGCATTGAGAGTACGGATCCTTTAGTTCAAGCTTTTGGTTTTCAGTCTTTCCCATGTGAAGCTGATGTAATTGATTTTTATACTAGTTGGGACATCATTGCATGCAAAACATGTTCTAGACTACTTTGAGAACTCAATTCTTGCATACAACATTTGACATCTTCTATGGTGGGGTGCTATGGATGCAGAAGCATGTTCAGAAGTTTCAAGCAGTGTCCTACAAATATTGCGACATATTGGTTATTTTAAAAATTTGTGCAATGAGTTATGGTGGGCTAAGGCACCATTGAGTCTTTAACCCAATATGAGCTACCACATATTGAGAGAGGTATCCCAGATTTCAAGAAAAAGAGCTCTTAGTTATTTTTTTCCCGAGAAAAATGACAATGTACTCTCTGCCAGGGAAGGGTTGCAAGTCAAGATGATAACATATGAGCAAATTACTCGACGTAGATTAGTGAATGAGAAAAGGGTAATCAGAAGTAATATTGAGAAGTTGCTGGATGTAGTTCCCCATGTTATCTTCTCTTAAAAAAAAAGTCTCGTCATAGGTTTACTGGATGCAACTCTCTTGTGTCTTTTCTTTACTCCTAAAGATATGAACAACAAAGGACCATCAAAAGGTTTACAAGATGTATTTGTTGGATATAAGAATGCTTGGGTGGAAATAGATGCATCTCTTCAGCTGTCGAGAAACATTTTTGTTGCACTCCTTTCATTGCAATCATGGAAATCCTTCATGAAACGGTGGATGAGGGTTGTTATCTTGTCCCTTGATGCCAAGGCACCACCAGTTGTGTTAGACAAAACTTCTAAAGCTGCTTTTTGATATTCTTAATAGTTTGATGCTAATTGCTGAAGATTCTATCCCTAGATCTACTGAGAATGTTGCACTAGCCATTGGTGCACTTTGTATGGTATTGCCTCCATCTACTCACACTGATAAGTCAACTGATTCAAAGTTCCTTTTAAATTGGCTATTTCAATATGAGCATGAACATCGCCAGTGGTCAACTGCAATTTCTCTCGATTTGATCTCAAGTTGCTTGCATGTAACTGATCATAAGTTGGAGTTTCAGAATGTCACAAGACTTGTAAAGGTTTTGTGTGGCAGCAATAGCACTCTAGTAAGAGGATCTTGCGGGGTTGGCTTAGGCTTATTAAGCCAAGATCTTTTGACCAGGGTCGACTATAATGGGTTTGACTTTAAATTGGAAAAAGAAACATATACGATGCAAGAAGTAGACTTACTTGGAAAGATAGTCAGTGCTTTAATCATGGGCTTGATTAAAGGAGAAGCACATTTATTAGACTATGACACCAATTCTCGAATTCTTGCAATCAATGCACTCAAGTCCAGGGTTACCTTATCAGTTGGAATCAACATAGATCCTCGAGCAATTGAATTTGCATGTCAGAGTGCCGCTCTAAACAACATAGAACACGGAAAATTTTCACTATACCTTGTTTCAAGCGAAAACATGGTTTCTTCCATGGACGAAAACAGAACAAAAGGTCTAGTGCAGAGCACACAAGGAATAAATATGGTCTCTAACAAAGCAAGTAGGATATGATAATTTCCAATATCCTTTTGAATCCTTTGCTTGATTTGGCGAATCATATTGTTTCTTATGCCAAGTCCGGTGCAACTGTTCGCCTCTCTGGTATCTTATCCGAGCAGTTATTGGAGCTATCCTCACCTTACATATACTCATTTCCATCAATATTACAAATGTGAAAGCTTACAAGTTTTCTTGAGACCCAGGTATATGGTGTAAAATGATCTACAAGCTTATACTTCACTATTTCTTGGAGAATTTGCTGCAACATCAACCATGGGATCCAGGTATACAACGATACGACTTTACAACCTTGAGAACAAGGTTGATTTCGACGGGTTAGCAATGGAATGACTACAAGAGGCCTAAATAAGGACCAAACCCATGTTCTCCCAAGCCCAACCCATACCTAGACAACATCATTTAAATATGAAAATGCAGCAACAATGAGAGTTGTTGAATGTTGTGTTATGTGTTTTTTTCCTCTTCTCTTTCTGTACATGCTTCAACATGCTTCTTCCTTTTCGAAACTTTCCATATCGAATTGCTTTTCTTGTAGTCTAGCCGAGCTAGAATCGTGCTTAGTTTGTATTAGCTAGCAATTTGTGACGAGTGCTAAGCTATTATCCTTTGTATTTTCCTTTTGTTGAAAGTAATAGCAATGGAAGCTATTTGGTGAGGCCAAATTCTTTGTGGTGTTCTATTATTTGTTAGCTTCTACTTTCATTATTATTGTATTTCTTGGTTTGAGTGTTTAAAACCACTCCATGATGATGCACAAATAGTGACTGAGTGAGAGATGATATGAGATAGAGGAGAGATATTGATTGTGTAAGTGAAGAGAAAGTGAAGGGTAATTTTGAGATTTCATAAATTGAAAACTCACGCGCCTCTCACATGATGAAAAAAATGTCAAAATTGCTTAGTTTTAACTTTTAATAAACATAATGAAAAGGGATAAATGTTTTTTAGTACCCAAATTTTGGCCTGATACCTAATTTGGTACCTAAATCTTTATTGTACCCAATTTAGTACCCATATTATTATTTTATACTCAATTTGGTACCCACCATCAAATTCTGTCAATTTCACCGTTATCTGGTGACGTGGCATGCTGACAATTTTTGATACATGGCAATTGATTTTTTTTTTTTTGTGTGGATATTTTTGTTATTTAATTTTTAATTAAAAAATAAAAATCAAGTTCATATCCTCTCCTCTAAATCAAATTTTCCAGAAATCTAAATTTTTATTGCAATGTTCACTTCTTATATGCATTTAAAGAGATTGAACATTTCAGATTCTGGTAAATCTAAAAAATATTAAACAACTAACAAACCCCTCTATCTTTTCCTTGATTCTCATTTATCAATGAAACCAGTCCTCTGTTGAACTCACACAAGCTAATCTGTAATCAGTGAAAACCAAAATACCCACTGCTACTCAGCTGAAGATCAACGAGCCCATAAAAAAGAACATCTCAAAATCAATTTTTTTTATTGACATTCCATCAAACCCAGCTCCCAAATAAAGGAAATAAATTAAATAAACCAAAACGCCATTAAATAAAAAAAAGAGGTCGGAGTTTCATATCAGATCTCGCTGGAGCTTTGCGCATCGTACTAATAGAGGAGGACAGACAAACGACGGCGTGCATGTCGACGCCGGAGATCTCACGCATCCGACCCCAGCCTGGTTCCGATCATGACCACCGGGACCGAGAGGTTGAGGGATTGTGGCGTGCAGGGACGCCGGACTACTTCACGGGGTTGTTGTGCTTGGTGGTGCCGGTGGTCCTCTGTTTGTGCGCGGTAGAGAAGAAGAAGATGATGAACCGTGTGAGAATGAAATTTTTGGTTGTTTTGATTTTTGTTTTTTTTATTTCCTTTCTTGTTTTAGGATAAAGTTTCAACAACCACATCACCAAAAAAAAAATATCCAACTCAGCAGCCACGTCATAAAAAGTTATCCAACTTAGCAGCCAATCAGCAAAAAATTACACCTCAACAACCAAGCGTCCATGTCAGTGTCCACGTCAGCACCACTTAATGGCCAAATTGACGGAAGGTAACGACGACCATCACATTGGGTATGAAATAAAACTGCACACTCAATTTAGTATAAAATAATAGTGTGAGTACAAAATTGAATACAATAAATATTTATGTACCAAATTGGGTATTCAGCCAAAAATTGAGTAAAAAAAAACTTTTATTCCTTTATCTTTCTCCAATACTTCTTAACTCTCTCTCTCTCTTTTTCAATTATAACTTCTCCTATTCTATTCTTTAATTTTCCATATCTTTCATATACTATTTCTCATTACAATTCCCATTTATTTATTTATTTATTTTTTGGAAATTTATGCTAAACTAAATATACTCTATCAAGCTACACACCATATGATAGTTCTCATTTTTTATTCTAAAATTTCACACCACTGGATGCAATGAAAGTTGAACCCACAACCTTTCATATGAGAATGAATCTTGACCATTGAGTCATCCCATGAGGAACTACCCTGTTGCTCCTATTTCTCTAAAGAAAATGTTTGTTTCATGTGTCATTAGTGCATGTGTGATACATGTGCGCCGATGATAACTCTGTAACCAGACCAATTAAACTTGTATGTGACATATTGTAACCACACCAATACTGTTTGTAAGTAGTTAACTAAAAAAATGCGCGCCGATAAATTTTTGTAACAACACTATTGATATTTGTAATATTATATTTTCATATCAAAACAAGAGTCGATAAATTTTTATACAAAACCAAATAGAGTTTGCAACTAAAACGCATATGTATCACACATGCAATAAAGAGTCCATCCTCTACATTTATTTCTTAGCTACACGGCCACTCCGCTCCTAATGAAAGCGAAAGAAATCTCTTTTGGGAAAATAGAGAAAGAAGCGTCCAACGACAACCGTTGGATCTCCAAAGAACGGCGGAGAAGTAAAGTTTGACTGATGTACAGAAAATGAGGCTGCAATGATCGGCAACCGTGGAGGTTTGACCGGAGAGAGATACACGTTTGAGGAGAGAGAGCGAGAGAGCGAGAGAGATCGTTTCAATTAGTCTCGATTTTGGCATTTCATTGTTCTGCAAATTTATTGTTTTTTTTTTTTTTCTTTTCAAAATCGTCGTCGTCTCCTGAGGGAAGAGCAAGCGAAGGGAGGAGAGAGAAAACTTTAGAAGCAAGCAGCTTGGGTTTTCTCTCTCTATTGCTCGTTCGTCTTCTTTGTGGGGATCGAGAAGAAGAAGAAGAGGGAAGTAGGGTTTGTTTCTTCGAATCAGCACCAACCATGAACATCGTCATGCGTAGGCTCAAGAGCATTGCTTCTGGCCGTTCCTCTGTATCTTCGGATACTGTGAGTTTTCTCTTTAGCTGATTTTTTTATTCTATTTCATGGTTTTTTGGTTAATGGGTTTCGCTTTGTTTGATTGATTGAGGTGAAAATGAAGGAACTTTATAGCATGAGATGATTTCATTTTCTTGTGGGTTAATTGGGTTGGATTTGTTTTGTGATATGAGCTTTTTCTTTTTCTTTGGTTCTTTGGGAATTTTTGCGAATTTATTAGCTGATCGGAGTTAATTGGGTTTGGGGGATGTAGGGTCTTGTTAATTGTGGGGCAAATGACCTTTGGATTATCTGCCATGGTATATTTGTTAATTAGATATTTCGTAGTTCTTTGTGTTTGTTTTATTTGTGTGTTGTTTAGCGCCATTGATGATGTAACCATTTTCGATTGTCAGCCTATTGAATTTGTTGGCGGCAATTTGTTATCTGATCCAAAATGGGAGTCAAGTGATAACCTGATTAGTGTTACGACAAACTCGGATAATTTTAAATAACTTATCTTAAGGGATCAACAAAGGTTTATACCCTAAAAGGTTAATAGCCCGGTTTCATAATAGCCACACCATCTAATCGTAATCCCCATAGTCTATTATGCTATTCCATATGGTAGATTAAACTCTTAAAGATTAATTGCGGCCGCACAACACTTTGAAGTTAATAAAATACACAAAATTCAATGCTATTGACCGGTTAGTAGTCTTTACACCTACAATGGGGGTGTGGATAATGAGATGGGTTTGTGCACAACTTTTGATATCTTTTACCTCTAATGGATATTATTGGTAATTTATGCATAACCAACTTATTAAAAATGAGAGTGAACACTCACTTTGGGATGAAGGGACTACAATGAAACGTACTACTAGCAGTTTTAAGATGAAAAATTGTTAGAAAAAGATATCAATCCTTGCGCATTTATGTGATGCTGACAGTAAAACTAATTCCAGCTGCCAATAAGGAATTTCCATAAAAAAAAAAATTATATATGAAATTGTTATTGAAGTAGCACCTTAAAATTTATTGCATGTTCCTAATTACCATGTTAGTAGGGTGGAAATAATCGATAAAATTGGTTTGGTTTAATCTTTTTAAATAATAAATGTATAGTGATGCGATATTGGGTATACCGACAAAGGTTCACTTCAATTATTATTATTTTTGTTAAAGCCCGACAAAACTGACTATACTGATTTTCGTAAGAACTTAATCTCTACCAAACTTACAAAAATTGTTATTACGTTCTTCAAAATGTGTAAGTTTATAACTGAACTCAATTGATATTGTGTCCATCACTTACAATACACACACTACATATTAAATGCAATATGTAGGGTTACAGTTACAATAAATCAGTTTAACCTTGTAAGTTTGTAACTATGTTGCACAGATTCGGATACGCGATACGATTCGTGACGCGATTCGGACACGTGATTCGCAATTTCTAAAAAATATAGGATACGATTCGTTCCTAACGTAATTTTTATATTTTTTTATAAATATATTTTTATATCCAATAATCACTTATATTAGAGTTCAGAAATTAAATTAAACAACATTACACACACAAAATCATCTTCAACATATACCATAAGTCATAAGTCATTAGAAAAAAGAAGAAACTTCAGTAATCTCAAATTCGGTAAGTTTTTATTTATGTTTTTCCACTTTTTGCCAAAATATTATTTTAAAATAGGAATCGCAAATCTGATACACAATTCGTGTGCCCTTTTGCGACTTCGGAACGAATCCTCATTATTTTAGATTTTATTTTTTATTTTTTTGGGAATACCAATTCGCGAATTGACACATATTTTTGACGAATCCGTAGTGAATTAGTGTCCGATTCGCGTTACGATACGGATTCGTAAGGTGTTGAGTGAATCGGAGCTTCATAGGTTTGTAATGACGAGATTTATAACTTGGCACATTTATTACACTCAAACACAAAATGAGACGTCTGCAACTGTTTCAATTAAATTATTAATTTATTGTATGATTTAAATACTAGGCTTGGCTAACCAATAAAAATATATCGAAAATCAAAAACCAAAAACTGACATAATACCAAAATATACATCTTATAACCAACTTTCAACCAAGTTGCAATAAAAAGTAATAAAACTGAATAGATTGGCTATGGTTTTTGGTTTTAAGTATTTTTTGCATAGCCATGTATGTGACTCCAATTGCTTGTCACTTCAATTTTCAATCTTTCCCTTTTTTGTAGTCTTTTTAGATCAATAATGTAACTATACAAAAAATTTATAAGAAGATTTGTTGTGGCGTTAGGTTTGATGATAAGCAATTTGCAGCTTCAATAAATAAGCCAAATTGCATTATTCATCCATGAAATTTGTGAAGATGCACTTTACAGTCTGTTTGGATTATTGTATTTGATTTGAAATTCTGGATTTGAATCAAATCTAATGTTTGGATGCACAAAAAAATTGGATTTGGGGTTGTCTCAAATCCAATAGATTTTCAAACATGCCTAGAATATGGAGTTTCGAATGATATATCTTACCATGTTATGTCATTTGAAATTTCATGGTTTCCTAGACATCACATTTGCATTTGAAATAATACACTTCATATGCCAAATTTTAAATCGTGTATTCATTTGAAATCCAAGAATCCAAATGCAACCTTGACATTCAATGTCAATGCAGTAAAATTGATAAGAATTTTTAATTTTTTTTCATGATACGTTAATATATTTCTTTCCATATTTTTATTTTCTGGTTTAAATTGATTTTTGTAGGGTGGTGATTCGGGTACAAAAAGGGTGAAGGCTGATCAAGAAGCAGAAGAGAAGGTTAATAGGGGGTTGCATGCAGATGAGAGAAGTGTTTCTGGTCTTGAGCAGCACAAGGCTTCCACATCAGTGGCAACTGCTCAACTTCCCAAGGAAATGAATGGAGTGAAAATGGGAGATAGTAAAACTAACCATGACGCAAAGGTAAATAATTGCCTAGATTCATAATTTATATTCTGTTGCTCATCTGTTTGTATATGTCATTATTGATATGAGGTCTTTAAAGAAAAGTAAATCAAGTATATGTTTTACCTTTCCCAGCACAACCATGTATTCAAACTAGGCAAATGGTTATCAAGAAAAAAGAATGCATCAAACATCCATTTCAAAGCTTCAAATGACTTAATTTGTGTGTGATAAGAGTAGCAAGGTCCAAAATTAGAGCAAGCTCAAAAATGCCCAACTTAATTTGTTGGGCAGATGCATCTTCAGACATCCTTGATGGGGTATGCAACTTATGCCTGAAACAACTACGTGTATCTTGCTAAGAGAGGTAGAGACACATAAATGAATATGTGCGGTGAATCTATTATCCTTGTTGACCTTATTTTATTTACCATATTACAGTGCATTTGAATGTTAAGCTTCACAGGAGATACCATTAGAACAAGTAAAAAGTAATAATGACTACCAATGCAAACCTACCTGGTAAAAAAAATTACAAACTTACTGGGTGCCCAATTTATTGGATTTGGTTTTCTGAAAAAGGTTGGCATAAATGGATTGACTTCTGCTCTAAGTTCCCCGTGAAGGACGGATTTCAATTATACAATGTAGGTAGTCCATTTTACAGATTTAGTAGGGGCCTTATTCCCTAGGGATGGTTAGCTTTTCTTATAAATTGTGCACGTTGTATTGCATATTATTTGACTATCATTAATGTAATACTTGTGGAGTTAGACTAGCTACTATTTAAATTTATTTGCTTATGGTATAATTATGAGGGTGAGCCCTGGCGCAACAAAAAGGTTGTTGCCTTTTGAACACTTCCTCTATAAAAGCATCGGGAAGACAGCGTACTTAAATTTGACCCCCCACTCCATAATTGTTGGAGCCTCCTAACTTTGGCCACCATTTTTGCTTGTATCATAATTTTAGCTCTTATTGAAAATTTCATTTTTCAGGATGCTGAACCTATTGTTATAAATGGTAATGGAACAGAAACTGGTAAGATAAGTACAACTACTATTGGTGGCCGAAATGGACAACCTAAACAGGTGATTAGCGATTCTTTGGCTGAATTGTTTTTCCCATTCCCTGTTATTGCCATGTTTTTATTCGTCTTTCCAGAATCTTCTAGGATGTGATTCTCATGGCATATATATTCATGAATACTCCATTCTGAAGTTGTTTGTTAAGTAAAATAGATTTACTCTCAAAACCATTTCCATGAATATGGATTCTTACTAAATCAAGGTTGGCCAAGAACAAACCTGTTTATGATTTGTTGTTTTTGGGTCCCAGACGTATTCATATATGGCAGAGCGTGTGGTTGGCACTGGTTCTTTTGGTGTAGTCTTTCAGGTATTCTAAATTTACCAGCATGTATCCATATCTCAGTTTAGGCCAATGCATCATTTTCCTATGTCCTGATATATTAATCTAAATGTTCTTGTGCTGGTTGTTTAACTATTTTACAGGCTAAGTGCTTGGAAACAGGTGAAGCAGTTGCAATAAAGAAAGTTCTGCAGGACAAGAGATATAAGAATAGAGAACTCCAAATCATGTCCTTACTTGACCATCCGAATGTTGTAAAAATGAAGCACTGTTTCTATTCAACTACTGAAAAAGGTGAACAGTATCTTAATCTTGTTCTGGAGTATGTATCTGAAACTGTCTACCGCGTATCAAAAAACTATGTGAGGATGAACCATCATGTGCCTACTATTTATGCTCAACTATATATGTACCAGGTAGAATTTGGAATCTTGTATCTTGTTACGGTTCATGAGATTTTTCTGATGCCATATGCTTTACGTAGCTAGTTTATTGACACCCAGTTACACTGTCTTATTATTTACAATTTATGTTTTATTTTTTTCTATTTTGTAGATATGCCGTGCACTAAATTACTTACATGGTATTATTGGTGTCTGTCATCGGGACATCAAGCCGCAGAACTTACTGGTAAGGTTTTCTTGCATTTTCTTCTATGACAAAAAGAATGTTTTAGCTCTAGCAGGGGCAGCCATCGTACAAACGTGTGGACAAACACCCTTGCCCTTAAATTTGAAAAGGATAACCTGGTGACATGAATAATAGAGGGCAAGTGATTTGACAAGATATCTGTCATTTGTTTGTTAAAGCTAAGTAAGCATTCTTTATATTGTACAACAATAAAAAAAAGTATTCTTAGTAATCTGATGCTGTTCCTTTTACTTATTGGAATTTTGATCTTAGTCAATGGGAAGAATGGCCTGAAGTAGCTTACATCGTCTTCTTGATTGTTGTCTAAATTCTGTCACTTTGTCGTGACTCGTGATTGAACATGAATGCAAATTGTTGGGTGAACACTCTCATGCTGCCTCTTTTGATTGTGTGATATGTAATTGCAATATAATTGTGTTCATTAGTTAAAGTTAGTGGCGTTCTGGTTCTTGTTGAGTGGTCAAGTTCTTAGTGTTTTCTGGATTGTATATGTTTTTCAAACAATATTTGGATTAAGGTAATTTTGCCTACTGTAGGTCAATCCTCACACTCACCAGCTAAAGATATGCGATTTTGGGAGTGCAAAGATGCTGGTATGTTGCTTTTTTGTCATTATATTTATTTGGGAGTATTTATCTAATATGTTTTCTGGTGGCTTATGAGGTTATTCTCTAAATTTAGTTGCCAGGCGAACCCAACATATCATATATTTGTTCGCGTTATTATAGAGCTCCCGAATTGATATTTGGGGCGACGGAGTACACAACTGCAATTGATATGTGGTCTGCTGGTTGTGTCTTTGCTGAGCTTCTTCTTGGCCAGGTATGCTTGTACATGTTTGTGTGGTAGCTGTTAACTTTATTGATTGTTTATGTTAGTGTGTGTCAGTGATCCTAGCCTTACTGTTGATTCTTGAATAAGCTGGGATTACAGTATTCAAAAATTTCTCTTTCAAAATAATACTTATGGAGATGCTCTGAATTCTAATGAATGTTATTGTAGCCTTTGTTTCCTGGGGAAAGTGGTGTCGATCAGCTTGTGGAAGTCATCAAGGTGTATAGTCTATCTCGTGCTTTCTCCCTCTCTCACTGTACATCTTTGCCATCTTTGCATCAAGGTAGTCTATAGTGATTTTCTTCGTTCTGTTTTGGCTCTACCATTTTAGGTTCTTGGGACACCAACCAGAGAAGAGATCAAGTGCATGAATCCAAACCACAATGAATTTAAGTTTCCACAGGTCAAAGCTCACCCGTGGCACAAGGTATTTTATATACAATATATAATTACTGGGACCTATCTTCAGTTGTGTACATTTAGGACCACGGAAATGAAATTCTTATGTAGTGTTATCATTTACAGGTGTTTCCCAAGCGTATCCCCTCTGAAGCAGTAGATCTCGTGTCAAGGCTGCTCCAGTATTCACCTAATTTGCGCTGTAGTGCTGTAAGATTAACTGCCATAATTAAAAGTCTAACCATTTCCTTCTTTTGTTTTATTTTTGTCTGCAATATTGTCGTATTGAAGCTTCACAATTTTTTGGAGGCTCTTAAATCATTTTGGAACTTTGATTGGAAATTTCAAGAGTGTACTTCTTTCCATATTTCCTTCCATGGTCAAGTTGATAATTTTTGAAGCCAAGTAATAAATATACGACTTAGTGGTCTTGATTCATTCTGAGTAGATTACTTAATACAGTTTATGCTTTTCTTTCCTTTTTTCGTTTTGATAGTTGGAAGCATGCGCTCACCCCTTCTTTGATGATTTGAGAAACCCGAATGCATGCTTGCCTAATGGACAAGCATTACCTCTTTTGTTCAACTTCACAGCGCAAGGTATGCTGACAAGCCATGTCCTTTTCTTATCACGTCATTATTTGCCGCTGGTTTTGCTCACGTGCAAAGTGGCTTGCAGAACTTGCTGGTACAAGTCCCGAGCTGTGCCAACGACTCATTCCTGAGCACGCAAGGGAGTAAATTCGTGTACGACAGTTTGGATACATGGTCACCTACACAAGCCCTTTTGCAAATATTCCAGACCCGTCCAACTTAGCATTCACAGTTATGGTGTTCAAACGTGCGCACCTTCACTTGTTGGATTACAGAACTGGGGTATTAGGCAATATGATTTTGATGCGTTAATTGATTAATTTATGCTTAGTTTGTGTTATATGAATGCATGCCTTTAATGTGAAAGGTGAGTTGTACAAAACTTACTATGTGGATGTTTAGATAATAATGATGGAGACTCACCAAGTGGGATCCATTAGATGAATTAGGATGTCTTTTTTCAACTGTAAATTGTTCTTTCTTGCACACCTTGGTGTCATAGAGATCCAAATTTACATGAATGTTCATACCATATTTACCCTGTTCGCAGTTTCTGATCGGAGTTTTTTATGTTTCAAAAACTAAGCTTAACGTCGGAGAGAACAGTGACGATGTATTGTATGCACCTTTTGCTCGAATACGTGTATTTATGGTGAGACCCAACACCATTTTTAGCTTGAACTGTATGTGTAGCTTCATTTTTAAGAGACCTGATCAACCGTTTTTGCTTAGTGACATATAGTGTTGAAATCCATATTAAGGACATGAAGGAGAATTTCACCTAGCGAAAAAGTGTTGAAATCCATACCTTGGTACGAATTAGCGAAATAGTCTTGACCTGATCTCATACCATGATTTTTTACATGGTATGAGATCATTGGTGATAAAGGTCTCGAGTTCGAGTCATGCCGCCACCCATATAACATTTAGTACACGACAAGAAATGGGCATGTGCATGGACCACATGCAAAGTAGAGCGTGGGTTTACATGTGAGTGGGCGTGTTAAAATATAAAACTTATATTAGGACTTCAACTATCAGATTCATAGGAAAATTACACGTACCTCTCCTCTTAGATAGCAATATTACACATACCTACCCTGAAGATCATGTTGTTACTTTTACCACCCCTAAGTTTGCCATTTAACGTGTAATTGAGTTTTTCCGTCAAAGTTAACGGAAT